>JAMKPZ010003285.1:0-23014 GCA_024699675.1 Amphibolis antarctica
TAACATTGCACACTTTGAACTAATAAATGACCCGTAATCGATTAATTTCACCACCTTATATCTCCATAGCCTAATTCCCACATGAACTCCATGGTGCATTAAAGCTCATACCCTTACTACCTTCCTTCACATAACCTCTAACTCAAAAATTTTGGGAGATACTTTAAGATAATGCTCACCAAAATGGAAAATTTTTCCATGTCATGATCATTTTTATGGTGGCACTCGGCATAGATTTATCTCTCCACTCAAACAGAGTAATGAGAAAGGAACATAATTTACTTTAGAAAACTAGGTTAGCAAGGCATTAATTCAAATGAAATAGGAAGACTCAACCCATTGCACAAGTTAATTTGAAATCCATCTCATCTAAGGGCAATAGATTACTTGAAATTGGCTTTGGAAATTCTCCTCACAATATAATAGGGTCTTCCCATTAATTCTAATAGCAACACTTGAAACTTACATTCCTCAAGTTTTGTTCTCGAGAAAAACATAAAAGATAATAAAGACGTGAAAATCAAAGAAAAATCACAAATATTGGAAAAAACAATTTTTAAAATTTTTAAAATTTTGAACATTTTTAACATACTTAAACTACTTAAGCATAATTAAACATAAACCTTCCCCCCATACTTAAGCTTTGCATTGTCTTCAATATAAATGGAAAAGTTTAGTATAGATAAGAAAATTCATGCTAAATACGAAATATAATAAACATCCCTAACATCAAACATGAACATGTGATGCATGCAAAATAATCATTGAACTTAATAGGATGAAGCATGTGAAATGCATAAGTAATGCTGCAAAAATTAAATACAAATGCTATGTATCAATAAAATATGATGACAAGGAGATGATATATTTTTTCTTTCACAGAAACAATACAAAAGAAATAAAAACAGTGCTCCTATATACCTATGCTTGTGGAATTTTAATGGCTCACAAGAAAACCAAATGGTTTAGAAACAGACACCACCAAATTGCAGCCGCATTGGCTTAAGCTGAGTGGTGTTGCACATCCCCTCCATGAGCTATGTGCCCATCAGGTAAATAGGAATTTAGCACAGATTGACTTGGAAGAGCACCTTTGTTTCTTAGGTTTCGTGAATTCGATATTTGGTTCAATTGTTTCTCAATTCTTTTAATAGTTTGAACATGTGTAATAATTTTAGGATTAGATTTTAATGCTAAGTCTACTTTTTGCATTAAACTTGTTAATTGTTTCTCAAAAGTCTGATCATGAATAGGTTGGTTATGATTTACATTTAAAGAACTATTATTCATTGCATTTTGTTCAATAAAAGGCTATCCTACAGATTGAGGTGGTTGTTGGCCTAGATTTTTCCATGAAAAATTAGGATGATTTCTCCTCCTAGGATTATAAGTAGAATTGAAATTTGAGTTATTACGTTGATTATAAAATACAGCATCAACATCTTCAGAGTCATTTAAAATAAGACAATCCTCTACAACATAACCTATGGCAAAGCAACTTGTACATTTAGGCATGGTAGGCTCAATCTTTTGTTTAAGTTGTAGTTCATTAATTTTATGTATTAAGCTAGCCATCTTACCTTCTAAGGCAACATGTGGTTCAACAATATGGACTACCCTAGGGGTAGGAATTTGTTCCTGACTTACTTCAGTAGCACTCTCCCATTGGGTAGTTCTTTTCGCTAGATCTTCTAAAAATTTCCAAGCATTATCTATACCTTAATTTAGAAATCCATTTTGACTCAAAGATTCTAAGAGTGTCTTTGTGTGATAATCAATTCCTTCATAAATAGTTCAAATTTGGGTCACTCTCTCTACTCTATGATGTGGGCATTGAGCTAGGAAATCACGAAACCTTGCAAAATATTTTCAGAAAGGTTCTCCTGGTTTCTGTTTATAATTTAAATTTTCATTTTTCTTTTTAATTGTGACAAGCATTGGATAGTGTACCCTCTCTTTCATCCGGCTATCACCCGGAAGCCCATGGGTTTCCACCGGCCCCAACGGCGGATGGGCCGAGGTACAGAGAATTGAAAGGTGTTTGTGTGAGCACATCACCACGTGCGGTTGATGGCTCACTGAATAGAGTCGCCACCTTATTTTTGGGTAGAAAACAAGGAAAACCGGATGGGGAAGTGTTCTTCTGTCATCGAAACGATAAAACCACATGGGTGACGTAACATTGAAGTGAAAACATGAGAGAACTGGATACGGGACTCAGGGTACTGTTGGGGAAGGTGTTAGGCACCCCCAGATAGCCCGGGCATTCCCAGCCTCTCTCCGGCTCTAAAACGAAAAACATGATAATCAGTCCGACCACGTACGGCCTCACCCTGGAAAACTTTCCAGGGCGTTTAGACGGATAACCTTATCCCTTCCAATGAAAATAAACGAGACTCAAGTAAACAAATGAGAATTGAACAAAACGGGGATCCATATTGGATCCGGTGGTGAATAGGGGATCCTTGAACCGGCCAGCCGGTGGCTTGCCGGCTGTTTCCCCCCTCCATGCGCACCCATGGGGGTTTTGGGGAAACGGGGGCCGGTTCCTTGAACCGGCCAGCCGGCAGCTTGCTAGCTGTTTCCCCCCTCCATGCGCACCCATGGGGGTTTTGGGGAAATGGGGGCCGGTTCCTTGAACCGGCCAGCCGGCGGCTTGCCGGCTATTTCCCCCCTCCATGCACACCCATAGGGGTTTTGGGGAAACGGGGGCCGGTTCCTTGAACTGGCCAGCCGGCGGCTTGCTGGCTGTTTCCCCCCTCCATGCGCACCATGGGGGCTTTAGGGAAACGGGGGCCAGTTCCTTGAACCGGCCAGCCGGCGGCTTGCCGGCTGTTTCCCCACCCCTTTTTCTCTTGACGTTTGTAAAAGCATGGGATTTAACAGCGGACTTATATTTTTCGGGAAAACAGAAACCGTCGGGTTGTACGTTCGTACACCCGAACGGCCACCGCCGGCTTCCATGCCAGCGGCATCATCCCGAAAATCTTTCCGGGGTATCGAGAGGGTAGGCTTACACCTCTCGAAAAAGAAACGGACATCGTTGGGTTGCACGTGTTCATACACCCGAACGGCCGCCGTCGGCATCCTTGCCGGTGGCGTCATCCCGAAAACTTTTTCGGCGCATCGGGAGAGTAGACTTACGTCTCCTAGAAAAATGTATGGGCACCGTTGGGTTGTATGTGTTCGTACACCCGAACGGCCGCCGCCGGCATCCTTGTCGGTGGCATCATCTCGGAAACTTTTCCGAGGCATCGGGAGAGTACACTTACATCTCCCGGAAAAACGTACGGGCACCGTTGGGTTGTGCGTGTTTGTACACCCGAATGGCCGCCACCGGCATCCTTGCCGGTAGCGTCATCCCAGAAACTTTTCCAAGGCATCGGGAGAGTAGACTTACGTCTCCTGGAAAAACGTACGGGCACCGTTGGGTTGTACGTGTTCGTACACCCGAACGGCCGCCGCCGGCATCCTCGCCGTTGGCATCATCCCTGAAACGTTTCTGGGGCATCGGGAGAGTAGACTTACGTCTCCCGAAAAAACGTACGGGCACCGTTGGGTTATACGTGTTCGTACACCCGAACGGCCGCCGCCGGCATCCTCGCCGGTGGCGTCATCTCGAAAACTCTTCCGGGCATCGGGAGAGTAGACTTACATCTCCCGGAAAAACGTATGGGGACTGTCGGGTTGTACGTGTTCGTACACTCGAACGGCCGCCGCCGACATCCTTGCCGGTGGCATCATCCCGGAAATCTTTCCGAGACCCCGAGAAGGACCTGTGGAGATCGGATAAAAATTCGTAAAGCCTGCTAGGAAACTTGGAGTTTCCACGTGAAAAGACCCGACAGAAGGGTCACGAGTGAATTGAGCTCGACCGAGCCAGGTGGATTCGCCCGGCCAAGAGGGCGGCCACTGGTACCTTCGAACGTGTTTCCGAAGGAATGATACCCGGGTCCGTCCTCCGATCGTTCCCTTGCACGGGAAAGGTGTTATGTGGTTGGGGCTCAACGAAGCATCGTAAAAACATACGTAAAACGGCGAAGGTGGAAGGACTTACCTATAGGGGGTTGTCGACGAGGATTGGAAGTCCTCGCTCCGGCACGGCAAAAAGGCGTCGAGGCCCCGAGCTGCTTTCCTCCTTCGGAACCGGTGGACGATCGTTTCTCCCGAGGGTGTCAGCCTTCTTCCCAAAAATTCAAGCCTCTCTGGTTGAGGGGGGGGCACTCCTTTTATAAGGGATTGCCTTCCTTCTTTGGGGGCGCCCGAAGATGGAAGGTGGCATGATTCCGGGCTTGATTACGCGGTCCGCGTAATCAATTTTCGAGATTTCAGTGATCAAATCCCGTTGTATTTTCCTGATTGATTCGGCTTGCCATCTTGGGTAGCCAACCGACGGCCGCTACGTGGTATGCGGAAGCCGGCTGGTCCCCCCACCATTTTCTCCAAATGTGGGTTTTTGGGATCCGGTGCCGCCTCCTTGAAGCAGCTTGCTGGCGGCAAGCCAACTACATCCCCCCACCATTTCACCAAATGTGGGTTTTTTTGGGGGTCCGGGTGCCGCTTCCTTGAAGCGGCTTGCCGGCGGCAAGCCGGCTCCATCCCCCCAACTTTTCACCAAATGTGGGTTTTTAGGGGTCCGGGTGTCGCTTCCTCGAAGCGGCTTGCCGGTGGCAAGCCGGCTCCATCACCCCATCTTTTCACCAAATGTGGGTTTTTGGGGGGTCCAAGTGCCGCTTCCTTGAAGCGGCTTGTCGGCGGCAAGCCGGCTCCATTCACCCAACTTTTCACCAAATGTGGGTTTTTGGGGGTCTGGGTACCACTTCCTTGAAGCGGCTTAACTCCATCCCCCCAACTTTTCACCAAATGTGGGTTTTTGGGGGTCCAGGTGTCGCTTCCTTGAAGCGGCTTGCCGACGGCAAGCCGGCTCCATCCTCCTTTAAGCATGGGGTCAACAAATAGTATTTTCGTTGAAATTCAGAACAAAATTGATTTCAAGTGATAATAGAATTTTGTTGTAAATTGTATAACCATCTTTTTGCACTATCTTTTAAAGCAAAAGGCATATATCATAATTTAATTGCATCAAAAGTTATATTTGGTACTTTCATCATATTACAAACTTCATTAAATTCTTTTAAAAATCAATTGGCATCTTCTTTTTCAAATCTATGAAATTTTGGTAACTGGTTGATGTAATTGGAATTTAATTCAAATCTGTCATTAGCACATTCAAGTAGTGTTATGCAGGAAGGTTCATCCATTAAATTAGGGTAAAACATACTACCTATTGTTTGTTCTATAGGTTGTTCTTGCTGTGGGGCAATCATAATTGTTCTTCTTGTAGGTGTTCTGACTAACCTATGAGATGAATCCCTAGACCAACTTGACATACAACATTTAAATATAAAAGAAGATTTGCTTGTGTACCGTCATTAAATAAGCTTTAGCTACCATTTCATGTTGTCATGCAATAGGTAAATCTGTTTACAATAATACCACAACTATAGTAAATGATATACAATTTCAGATTTTGGTAAACTGTGGATTTATTACTCTTTTTCTCTATATATTACCTTGAAGTTCCCTTGTTCAGGCAGTACTTCCATTTTGCACTTGTGTAGGGAGTGCCTTCCCTGCACCAAATTTTCCCTTGAAGGTTAGGGGAAATTCCTTTAGGTCATCCAGAAGTTCCACCACCTAGGCGATACTTCTGTTCTATACTTGTTCAGGGGAAAATGCCTCCCCCTTTTGCAACGGATTTTCCTCTGAAAATCAAAGGAAATTTCGCTAGCCCTAATGAAAGTTCCTCTGTCTAGACAGAACTTCCATAGGTGCCTAAATGGTAGCACAACATGCATAGTTCGTTGGGTCAACTCCTCAACCAATGAAGGTCTGTGGCATGAACTATTTTTGCAACAAAGGTCCATGACACAAACTAAATCTGCAACGAAGGTCCATTGCCTAAGCATTGGGAACATCACGTTGGGCTAAGTAGGATGTAAAGTCCGTAGTGTTTAGACCAACCTTTCGCTTGCTTCTGAACCCCCAAATTCTGCCTTTTGATGATGAGAGCTGCCTCACGAGGGCACAATCTATCCTATCTGGTTCCTTGCTTCCTATTGGTTATGACTGATACGAGGTAGGTGCACAACACACATTAAGGAATCTAGATCCAGTTTTGTGGTACAACTTATCCTCCTTTTATATATATGCTTCAAGTAGCAACGTACAAAGGATCTTCTTCGTAATTCATGACTACACTGGCATCAGAGCTTCCAGGTTTCTCGGTGACTCGTAGGTAAGATTGAATGGCAAAATGGGTGGTCAATAATGCTACTGACCATCATCCTGCCAGGATTCACCCTAGATAGGGTGATTCTCTCTTAGACGCAGGGTGAAGAGTAGGTTTTCTATCTTTATCGATTTTGTTTCTTCCTGTATTGAGGAGGGAAGTCTCATATGTAGGCTTTCCTTTCTTCTTGTCATTTGACCTTGTCCATCTATAGACACGGATGATTGAGGACAAACGAATTTGTTTGTGTCTCTTTTTCCTTCCTTGATGAATTCTTCAAGAAAGGAATTTTATTGTTCCTATCTTTTCTGCATCTTTTGCAGTTGCCTGGGAGAAATCTAGAATCCGACTTGTGACCAAGCAGACTCTAGATTTGTCTAGATGGCTTTGCCAGTTTTAGTTTTTTGCATCACGTTACCATGTTTTGGCTTATGCATGAGTCCTTACATAGGCCTAATTGCTTTTCAATTTACATTTTTATTACTCTCTCCTTGATCATGTGCATTGCATGTATCCTTGCATTTATAGTAGTAGAAGGGTATTTTATTTATAGCATGTTTATTACTCTTTCCATGACCATGTGTATTGCATGTATCCTTACATTTGCACTAGTGGTAGAGTATTTTATTTACAACATGTTTATTACTCTGTCCATGACCATGCCCATTGCATGTATTCTTGCTTTTGCACTAGTGATAGAGTACTTGATATTTATTGCATTTTCCTCCCTGTGGTATCTGGAACCCAGTTTAAACCTAAGTAGATTCTGGTTGCTCAAATCTTGTTCCTTTTCCCAAATAGGACATCCTTCAAATAACCATTTGGATATCTGATTTTTCTCGACTAGGCTATCTTCCTACTCCAGTGCATTTCAGAGTTAGGTCCAAACATCCAATTAGATATCCATTTTAGTCTGTCTGTCTTCATTCCCCATTTGATTTTATTCTCCCCATAGATGATTTAGGGTTTGGAGGGTTATGTTTGGATTTTGGTCCACCGGATTCTAGAATAGGTTTTCTAGAATCCCCAGAGACAGTACCCTAATCATCCTACTAAGTGTTTTAATTGCTAAAGCCATAGAGAGGCTGAGTTATCTTGGGCTAGTTAGGAGTGCCTAACACCTTCCCCACCAGTACTTAGGACCTCTTACCTTGTTCTTTGAGATTTTATGGACCAATCAGTTTTCTCTTTCCCTAGTTTTGTTTTCCTTATTTGCTCTCAAAAATAAGGTGGTGACTCCATATTTTATTTTTTGCATCTTTATTTTACCAAACAAGTTCCTCTTTGCGACTTTTATTGCTTGCCTATAGGCTTGCACTTATGTTCCTTTTACCCTTCCCCCTTTCGCATGATCAGGGAAGGTGTGAAAAAAAGGGGTCACACACGTGGTGACAGTGTCCATCTAAGTCCAAGGAGAGTGTGAGTAAAGCTTTGGTTGAAAAACAAGTGGAGTTTGGAGAGCTTCAAGGTATAATTTTGGGAATGAGGAGATCATTTTGTGTTTTATTGTGTTTTCATTCTTGTATCATTATTTTTATGTTAGTGAATGTGTCTTTTGTGAACTTGTGTTGTTTGTCCTGTGAGTGTTGTAGTTGTACTATTTTGGTTAGTATAGTTTGTTTATTGTCAGTAATCATGTTGCATGTTACCTTAGGTTTGTAGCTTAAAAGTTGGATATTTTCATGTGAATGTGTATATATGTTTGTGAATATGATTTTTGGTTTGTTTGTGAATGAGCATTTTTGATGTATGTATTTTTGTGTAATTACTAACTTAACCTAACATTTTACGATTTGTTAAACTAATGTAAGAGTTACTCTTTTACTTTATTAATTTCTATAGTAAAGTTTTTGTAAAAGAATTCAATTAACCTTTTGCTAAACTTCTTGTGGATTCAACTTGTATTTGCTGACGTACTTCATTGGATATCATGCACTTGTGGTTATTACTTGTGATTTAACGAAAAATCACGTACAGTTTTGTGTGATTTTTGCAAAAGGGTTTTGGGCGGCTAAGTGGGAAGGGCCGACGGCAGGGCATGTAGAAGGGTTTTGCATGACTTTTTTTTTATTTCTATTTTTTATTTTTTTATTTTTGATGTTTAAAGAAGAATGATTTTATTGAAAGAGTGTTGTTGGAATGAAAAGAGTTGGTAGTCTTAAGGAAGATATATTTTGAAGATGTTAAGTATAATTTATTGTCTTAAGTCATAAGGGAAGTTGTTGAGTATTATATTTTAATGATAAATATTTGTTGAATGTTTAATGAATATTTGATGATAAATATTTTTAGTATTTAATTATTACTGAAATCATTTTGAAAAAGTTATGGTGATTATTGCTTAATTATTTAACACTTGTATTTTTGTTTCAGGTTAAGTGTTTAAGTTAGTGGATTAAGTGTATTAATTTTTAAAACACTTAAGCTTGAAATTTGAAGGGGTACAATTGATTTAGAAGTGTTAGATAAGGTTAAACCTTTATAAAATCAATGATTAATGTCACATGGAAATTTAAATTCACATGTGATGTGAGAATCAGTGTTTTAATGTTAAAAATTTGAAAAAATTGAGAAATTGATGAACAATGATCGAAGTTTTAACATGGACATATGATTTCTTTAGATCGATGTGAGTTCTAATGTGCATATGATGTGAACAGTAATAGGCATTTTAACACTAAAAAACTAAAAAGATGAGGGAAGTGATGATGTATGTTTTGAAGTTTTAGTAAATGCACGTGAGTGTGTTAAGTTAAACACATGACTGGTTGAGTTTTAGGATATAATTAGTATTTGGCATTTTAAGGTTAAAAGTTTGAATATTTTTAGAAGTTATTGTTAAAAACCTAAAACTACTTAAGTGATAATTCTGGTTGAATAATTCAACATTTTATATTTGACTCATTCTTAAGTAATCGTGTAGGGACATAGTTGAGCTTTTATAGGTGAAGATTCAAAATTATTGATTAAGAACAAAGGATTAAAGATATGCAAATTTAGAACAAGAAAGGCAAGTTTTCAAAACTCAAATTGAAGATTCAAAAATTGGCTCGTAACAGACATACATAGAAATATGTTATTTTTGGCAATTCAATCTTTATAAAAAGACTATAGAACAAGGAGAAAATGCATGTCTGTGTGTGTGCTTTTGTTGAAGGAATTTTTGTGGATTTTTCTTGTGCTCTTACTATGTGCGTACTTTGTGAGATTGCTTGTGATTTTGTGTTCAAATTTCCAATCTCACTTAGTGTTGTAAGGTTTGCAAAAGCTTACTCACTGGGCTATGATGAGGCATTACAAACAAGGTGTATTTGTAGTGGATATGTTTATTTGTTAAGCCTTAAAAGTAAATACTGTAAGGATTTTTCTTTGTTGAGTCTAGGAAAGCAAAGAAGTGTAAAAATTAGGGTGTGAACCTGTAAAACACTCAAAGTGATAGTGAAAACTCTCAAGGGATGGCCTTGGGGAGTGGACTAGCCTTAGTTTGAGTAAATCACTATAAAATCTCTCTATTTTTAATTTCTGTTTTACTCTATTTTTGTGGTTGATTTTTAGGTATTTCACTATTGACCCTCCTCTAGTAAAGTCATTTGATCCTAACAGGTAAAAATCAACTTTTTGAAATGAATGTGAATGAATAGTAATAGGAGGTGAGAGAAAAGATAAGTACTGCACAGAGTTATGTTGTTTTGTAAATTAATATTTCAACTTCAACTATATATAGTAAAAACAAGAAGAGTTGATGAAGTTAAAGTTATATGAATGGTAATTGGAATTGAACTTTAGCTACTATTACTATAGGGAATTTGGTTGCTTATTAAAACTACAGCTTTAGCTATGCAAAGTAAAAGAAATTGGCATTTTGCATAAACAAATGCTACCTAAGTTATAATTTGACTTAATGCGTCAGCCTCGTGAATCTTTTTTTAAGGTATTTCTTTCTGTATTTCAGCACATTACAACTGTAATGACTTAATTTCAGCAAGTTTCAGGTTTCGTTATTGATTATTTTATGATTATTGATTTTTCAATAGTTATATATATTACATATTTTTGTATAGTAATTGTTTGTTATAATTTTATAGGATGCCTAGTAGAAAAATGTTAGCAAAATTAAAAGACGTTTTGATTTACAATAATCCACTCCAAGTACATCATATTTTGCAGAACTCATAAGGACTCCTACAACAAATGAAGCAGGATCATCACATACTACTTAACAAGTTGTAGAAGGCATACCTATATAGGATGTTCGTGGGAAGAAGACTAGAGGACTCACAATAATGCTAGAAATTATAACAATAAAACATGAAGAGAAAATAATTGTACCACTCAATAAATATAGCCAACTGATAGGGGAGGAGGGGAAAAGTCTAGCGACATACTATGGAATTGTCACAAAGAGTGAAGGCAAATTACCAATCAATATATTTGATTAGAAACCTATGCCAGAAACATGTAAAGAATATGCATTTGGCAAAATACTAGTTTAGTAATAATGATTGTGTATATATTACATGTATAATTGATAGTGAGATTCAAATTGTGATTGATATCTTATCTTTTTACATGACTTATAGGAAAAATATAATTTACCACCAGACCTTGCACTTTGTCAATGGGTCTTGAAAACCATTAGAAAAGATTGGAAGGCATGGAAGTATTATCTTTACAAACAATGGTTGAAAAGTGTGTAGGAAGTAACAATCCTCCAAATGATCATTCGTGTTTGCACAATGACACAAATTAGTAGAATATTGAAGTACTTCTGCATTTGAGGTACATAATTTATGTGAAGATTAATAAATTTTAATTTAGTTACACATATTCACTATTTAATTTAGTTACAGTTTACATAAAAATTGTATTAAATATAGGAAAAAAGAATAAGAAAAATTGATCTAAAATGATTTCCACACATTGTATGAGAGCAAAAAGTATAACAAGACTTGCTGATGATTAATAACTTTTTAATGTTGTATATATTGTTATATATTATTGTTATGATCATAATTTCTTTCCTATATATAGCATAAAGAAACTCGTAAAGACTTAGACCGAGGTGATATTTTTATTATAAGTAGAAGTCGAAAAGATGGTTCCATAATTAATGAACATTCTCAAAAGATAGAGGTAAGATTTTTTCCTTAAAGGTCTACATTATTGTATTTTTCATTAATTCTATCATACTTTCATATAAGATCAAATTAAAGAAATGAAAGCACTAATGAGTTAAGAGGAAGGTGTTGTAATCTTCTTGTATCTCATAATGATGTGTGTGGAAAAGTTGTCGGAGGAGAACAACGTGGTAGAGTATGTTGTTTGAATATGAGACCAAGACCAATAGATATTATGAGATAACAATGAATATCATTGTACACTTATCATAATGATCTACAAGAAAAACAAGAAGCCCAAATGGAACATAACAACCAAATGCAACATTTTATGATGGAGATGAATGATAAGATGCAACAAATTTTTCAACAGGTTTGTATATCATTGAATATGATGTGATTGATTAGAAATTAAAATTCTGTCATTAATTCCTTGTAATATTTTTTAGATTGTTCTTGTTGGTGGAAGTCCAAATCAATTTTCTTCTCGAAGTAGTGCTCTTCCAACATAGGTATAAATCATCATTCAATTCATTATGCATCATGTAATTGTTATTAATGTTATTATCTATTTAAGTCTAATATCTTTTTTTCCAATTGTAGGAAGTTAATCTTTCTTCTCCTAATGTTAGTGTCTCAAAATCTACCACCAGAATAACAACAAGATGAAGAGGTACTAAACAAATTTACCAAGCTTCAATTATCATATTTACAATTACTTCTCTTTATTATTACAAATTACTATATTATTTTTTACAATTGTAATTAAATTCAATTGTAGGATATTAATCATTCAACTTTTAACAATGAAATAAATTCACCAAATCATCACGACCAAGTAATAAAATAGTTAATAATTAACAAGTATTGGACATTTCATATAATTAAAATGTACATTATTAACATATTTCTTGTATAATGTTCTAAATGCAATGTGTTCCTTGTATTATCACAAATAAAAATAGAACCTGTGGCTAAGGGATTCCTATTGAGTGAGGATTTTAACAAAATACTAATGAGAAGTCCTTTAAGTCTAGGATTTTGTAAAGTCATAGTGAAAATTACTTTGAAGCGATAGACAACATTATTTCACCCACATGGATGAGCCAAGATAATTAGAGATGCACAAGGATGTAGCATAGTTTGACTTTGTCATTTAATTGATATACAAAAAATTTAGAACTTGATAATATTGTCTAATAGTTTCTTGTAAATAATTAATTGTGTAATTGATATTATTAATTATGAATGACTTTTGATACATTATATTTGAATGTATGTGTTATTAATTTATATGAAAATTTAAAATAGATGAATGATTTTTGAAACAAGTGAATTAAATATAGGTATGTATTTTGTATGAAATTTTTTATATTTTTTGGGGGAAAAAGGTGACAAACGTTTTATCCCATTCGTCACCTTTTTTTCCTTTCTTTCCACCCTTTGTAGAGTAAAAGGTGAAGGATGTATGGGGAAAATGTGAGATTTAATTGAAATTCATCACCTTTTTTCCTTTTTTTTATCCTTTTAAGGTAAAAGGTGATGGATTCTTCTATCACTTGTATGAATAAATTTATCATCTTTTCTCTTATTTTTTACCTTTATTAAAGGTAATAAGTGACAAATTTATCTCACTTTTTCACTAGATTTTTGGAATTCGTTACTTTTAAAGGTGACGGTTGTATAAATAACAAATTTTTAAAGGTAAAATGTGATAAATTTTTAGTAAAAAATAATAGATTAGATTCACTGTATTTTTCGTATTTGAGAGCAACATTGGAGGGATGTTTGTGAAATGTGACTGGTCTAAGGTGATGAACATAAAGGTCATTGAAAAATAGAAAATTTTAATAGACATCAATATTAAATAAATGTTATTAATAAAAAAAAATTAATATTTAAAAATAACGAATATCGAATTTATTATAAATAATTACTAAATCTAAAATGAAGTGATTAAGGTGATAGACTCCAAACAAAATCGCTATATATAAGTGAAAGTGAAAAAAAAAGAAAACGAATTCAAAAACAAAAAAAAATCTCTCCTCCACCACCCTCCCCGTCTCCAAAAAGCTTTCTATTTCGCTAACGATCAAATATCAAAGCAAAGGTACACGAACTCCCCTCACGCCGTCGAGATCGCCGGTCCTTCCCTCGCGTCCTTCGCTCCCTCCCCCGCGCGCCTTCCCCCTTTTTCGCGCGTCGCCCGCCTCCTCTGCGCTCGCCTGCGCAGCCTCCGCCCGTGCCGTCCGCGGATCCTACCTCGGTTTCCTCCGGCGTCCGCTCACATCACCACCGCTCGGGTAGCCGTCCGCTCGCCCCCCGCCGCTCGAGCAGCCGCACGCTGGAAGCCTCCCGCGCCTTCCCCGCCGCGCTACCGTCCGCGCCCCTCGCGTGCGTCGCGGTCCTCGGCCTCCACGCGCGAGTCCGCCCCCAGTCCGCTTGCGTCGCCGCCGTCCGTTTCCCTGCCTGCGACGCCCCACCGCCGAACGCTCGCCGTCGTCGCCGCAGTCGCCCCCTTTCGGTGGAGGTTAGGTTTTCATTTGGGAAGAAGACGAGAAAAATGTAAATTAAAATAAATAAAAAAGGAATAATAATAATAAAGAAGGTTTATTATTGTTATTTCATTAAATATTGTTTAGTTAAAGTATGCCTTTTTTTTCTCTACTTTTTTCTTCTAGAGTAGAAAAAATGATTTTTACGAGAATAATTTTAAGATTAAAGGAGAGAGAAGAATAGTTTTGATAATAGAAGGAATAGATTAAAAAATGTGTATGTCATTATTAAGTTAAAGTATTTCTAGAAGTTGAGAGTGAAAAAGAAAATGAAACTTGATAATTGTATGATTTAAACACATTTGAAATATTTCTAATTTTAGAAAGTAATTTGAATTATTGTCATAAATAAAATTGTTAATTGATTTTAAATTACATGTTTTTAAAATTTAAAATCTTTCTTTAGTTGTTAAATAAATTGACTTCCTTTTTTGTTTATGAAATAGATATTACTGTCATTGTAATTGTGAATTTGGAATTTGAAAATTATTTTCAAATCAAAAATTATTTTCATATTGAAAATTTAGTCGAAAAATTTTATATTGTGATATAAATTTGAAAAATGGTTAGAAAATAGATATCAACCAAATTGGCTTTAGTTGAGAAGTTGAATGAGGTTAATGATGAGATGTAGTATAGGAAGATAAAACATACATTAGAATTTAATAATTTGGAATATGTTTTTGAGGCTCATCCTCTAAAAATTGATAATGACACTTTTGAAGTGGAAATAAGAAAAGTAGAAAAAAAGAAAATTGTGGAGGATAACTTAGTGAAATGTTTTGAAACTTACACTATTACTTACATATTGTGGAATGCTTTGAAAGAAAAGTATGACTCTTACAAAATGCTTAAGGAACAAAATGTAATAGAACATGTCAATAATATAATTGTAATGACAAAAGATTTAGTTATTGCAAAAACCTCTCTACCTAAAAAAATTGTAAATAGCAATAATATTGAATAGCTTGCTAGAAATTTTTGACATGGTAACCACATTTCTAAGGTTAGCACCACTTCACCTTGTTGAATTATAAGCTAGGTTGGGTATAGAACATCAAGTAATAGTTAATTGGAAATGTTATGAATACAATCTAGAAGAAATAAATGCTACATTTCAGAAGCTAAAATTTGACAAAAACAACAAAAGGAAAAACAATTATAAGCCAAATCAAACATAAGGAATGAAACCACAAGGTTCTTGTCATGCATGTGGTCAGTTTGGTAAAAGTGTGAAGCGTGAGCTAGAGGGAGGGTGAATAGTGTCTTTAAAAATAATTGAAAATTCGTTTATAATCAATTTGAGTAATATGCATAATTAAAACAGTGAAAGAAAATGAAATAAGGATTTTTTTAGGTGGTTCATCAATAGACTACGTTCTCTCTCAAACTATTTAAGCTTGAATTTAAAGCTAATCCACTATTTAAAATCAATTATGAAAGGTGTTTAAGGTCTAACCCCAAACCAACTAATTACAAGGGTTTAAGGTCACACCTCTCAACCAATACCTAATGATTTGAGGTCGAATCCTTTAGTCAACCAAGATTTAAGGTTGAACTAGAGATGTCAATTGGGCTATGTCGGGCTGACCTAGCATGGCCCAACACAGCCCAACACAACTCAACACGGTTTGATCGTGCTGGTTAATGGTATGACATGAATAAAAATTTGTGTCATGAGTCGTGCTTGGGTTGACCCTCAGCCAATTCGTGTTGGCTCGGCACAGCATGAATGCCAGCATGAAACCGACACGGTACGGCCCAACACGCGTGTGTGACCTAGGGTGAGGGGGTAGAGTAGGGGCGGTCCGATGGTGGCGGCATGTAGCAATGGGGCTGGCGGAGGCAGGGTGGTCTGACAGTGGCGGCAGGTAGCGGCGGTCTGACGTCGCCACATTGAGTCGTAGGGTTGTCGGCATGCTAGGGTTTGGTCAGGAAGAAGAGGGGAAGAAAAGGAGAAGAAAAGGGGAAGAAGAGAAGAAAAAGAGGAGAAGAAGAGGAGAAGAACTGAAGAAGAACGATGGTTAGCCTTCGATTGGCACAATGGTCGATGCAACGGGTGTTGGGCAATGGTCGACGGATGATGGCAACAGGCGAGAGGCAAGGGTGTAATGGGCGGCAACCACACAACGAGTGAGGTGAGGTAGCAAGATTTTTCTATAAATGGGGGAGTTGGGTTGATTTTTTTTTCACCAACTCTTCCAATCTCAATTCTTCTCATTTCTCAACTCAAAATCTCAACTCCTCTAATCTCAATCTCATTCTCAATTTTTCAAATTTTCTCACTCAATTTACAAATCACAAACAATAACCCACTACCAAGGTCAAAGTTCTGAAAGCTACAAATATCCTTAACAAGACTTTTCTGAAGTTGAAGTGACACCATAAATGGAGACTATTGGATCTTCAACTTTAACTATGTCGTCGAGGAAGTTTCAGAAGAGAACTTTCATTTAGTTAAAGTACACAATAATAATGAAAATCATAACAGACGGCATTTCAGAAGAATGAGCTTTTGCAATCTCTGTAATGTTGAATTCTCTTGTAAAATGTCTAACAGTACAGGTCATTTAACTAGACATATTAGTACATATGAAAATAGGAATAAAGATAAAATTATTTAAACCCAATTTTCTTTTACTCCTAAAGGTAGTGTTAACTCATAGACTTATGATTTTCAAAGGACTAGAGACTTGCATATTAAATTTATTTGTTTAAAAGATTTACCAATTAATTTTGGAGGTAATAAACATTTTGATGAATATATTAGTAAAACATATTGTTCACAATATAAACATATATCTAGAAATACTATTAGGTCAGATATTATGAATTCATTTAATATACTTAGATTAGAATTTATTAATGTTGAGTATAATAATGACATATATAATATGCATTTTAGATATTTGGTCAGGTAAAACTAAGGATAAGTATATAGCTGTAATTACACATTATATTGATCAAAATTGATTTTACAAAAAAAATTAATAGGATTTAGAAAAATTCAACATCCACATACTACTGAAATAATTTTTGCAAACATTATGAAAATTTTTGATTTATATGGAATTAGAAATAAAATAGGTAGTATAACTTTTAATAATATAACTAATAATACTGCAACAATACCGATGTTTAAAAGTAGATTAAGTCTACCAAATAGTTTTAAATTATTTTACCAAAGATATATGTATTACATAATTAATATTATTGTGCAAGTAGGTATAAAAGAAATTAAAATGTATATTGAATATGTTAGGGATGTTATAAGTTTTATAATTAGTTCATGAAAGTAGCAGCAATAATTTGATAAAATATATAATTTTTTTGAAATGCCATGTAAAAAATTCTTTTTATATGTTCAACATAGGTGGAATTTATTATATTTAATGTTAAAAAATATATTATCATATGAAATTTTAATAATGTCTTTGCATAATCGTCATCATTCTGATAATTATCAAAAATAATTAACTGATGATTTTAAAATTGTAAAATATTTTGTTGAATTTTTAAAACTTTTTTACAATGCAGCTTTTTGATTATTAGAAATTTATTATTTTACATCTGTCTATACGTTTATCATTTATATGATATTTTACGAGTTTTTAATAAATACAAGGATTATCCATTTTTCCAACCAATAGTAAATAGGATGAAACAAAAATTTTTAAAATATTTGAATGAAATCCTACAATTTTATATTTTAAGTATATGCTTAAATCCTATGTGTAAAATAAGATATGTTAGTAAATTAATTAAGGGAATATAAATAGGTTTAGGTTAGATTTAGGATTAAATATTAATACAATAGAAGAACAATTAAATAAAATATTTGATTTATATGCATAAAGATATGGATTAAGAATAAAATCTTTTCTACCAATGTCTACAATACTAGAATCAAGTATTAGACCATCTTCAAATTCTTGGGTATTTTTACAAGATCCAAGATTTGATGAAAATATTCCAACATCATCATTATCAGACAATTATAATCTTATATTATACGTTATTCCTAGTTTTTGGATTTTTGTTTTAAAAAAAACCATCGAAAACCATGTCTGCCATTTGAACGTAGTTGATCATGGGCTCTTTCGCAGGCAAGCAGCAGTGGTTGGTTGCGTTAATGGTGATGATTTTTAGGGCTTTTGGGGGTTTAGGTATTTTAGTTTGGTAAATTTTCTATTAAATAATCTAAGAATAACTTCTTTTGTGGTTTTTTACATGATTATAGTATCGTGACATGATTATAGAGATATGTGAGTTATTGTTTGATTTATTGCGCATTTTTAGTTATATGTATTAATACATATATAATATTGTACTGTCATTTATTTGTAAGTATTATGCATTTTCATTTTTCATTTGCATGATTATGCATTTACATTATATAATATTGTCATTTATACAAACAATTCAATCACTTGAAATAAGATAAAAATACCTTTGAATTACAATTCAATCACTTATACTGAAAAGTTAAATAAGATAAAAATACCTTTAAATTACAATTCAATCACTTATACAAACAAATGTTCCAATCATTTAGCATTACAATTCAACAAGAAATCAGAAAAGTACAAGTTATCCTTGATTTCTCCTCCGATTTTGAATAGAACTTATTATAGTTTCTGATATTTGTTGACCAATTTGTTCTTCTAATTGTGTAATATACTCAACCTCTACAGGAGATAACAAATCTTATCCAGTTGACGTATGTGTCTGTTTACTTGTTAATTATTGCTGTATATTTGTAATTGGTGCATTAGAAATGAATTTTCTATATTCAGCTACTGTAAAAGATCTTGTTTTGAAGGATTTTCTAGGCCATTGATTGACATCATATCCTGTGCCCAATATCAACTTCACAATACTGATTCCATAAAATAATTTTGAATGCCTGTGCTGTATGGAATCTAAAAACAGTGTGCACCAATTCAGTTTTATTTTCTGCATCACAGCATATGTAGCATATAAATAAATTCTCTCGATATGTTCACCATGTCTTTTTTTCTGAAAAATCTGTGTTTACAGAATTTTGGCTATAAATTTAGTTTTTCCTTTAAGATTTTCAAGATATTGTAATTTGCCATATGAATAAGGGGTTTTTACTATCGAACTGATGTTCCAATCTAGTAAGTTCAAAGATGTTCTATCTAATTGTACACCATCATTTGTCAATTTAAGAGTATCATATACCAACTAATAAGTGATTTCAAAAATAATGTTATTAATGTTACTAAATAATCTGTCCTCCTCAACATGCAAATTAACATAAAAAGTAGCTATAACTTTTCTAAATACATCTAACTTATAGTTTGTTGGTATTGTCTAGCAGACCTTGAAACTCTAAGAGATCCTTGATCTCTTGTAAATCTTTAAAGTTTATAGGCCTTTCATATAGTATTTCAAGATTCAAAAGTTTATGGTAATTGTTTAGACATTCCTGATTTCTAAAATAGAGATTTTCTATTGAAATACCTTCCTTAGGAATAGAATGTGAAGTGCTTGGCAAATCTTTAATATTTTCTGTCTATGACTCATACAACTAATTTCAACTGATCTTCATTCTGCACCTTTAAAATCCCTTTTTGCTGATTTACATGCTCTTCTTCAGTTTGAAAATCAAGAGATTGTTGTATGCCTTGTTTAGTTGAAATTCTTGGAGGACTATAATGTTTTTCAATTAAAACTGAAATTTGATGTTTTGCAACTTCCTCCCCTACTTTTAGGGCTCAACCGTTCTGAAGTTGACGGTTGTGAACGGATGGGTGTAGTGTTCTTAGGTTTTGGAGTAGACTTCTTATGTCTCATTTTAGCAGCTTTAGAATACTTCTATTTCAAATGTACTGAATGGTGTCATGGAATCACCAAATGATTTTAACATATTTCGCTTAGCACATCTGATATTGTGTAGTTTTTCTCCTTGTAATCGTAATTGTAGTCGCAAGTTCTCTGTTTCTACAAGTTAGACCTTTTCTGCAATAACTTGAAAGATCTCAAGAGAGAAGTCATACCTCCACTTAAATAGCTCTCTTTTTCGACCTTGTTGATTTTGACTTGCCATATACGTGGGAGTACTGGTGGAACTTAAATGTTCTTCTTCTCGTGTGTCATTGCTATGTTACTGTAAGTGAAGCTTCTTCTCCAAGTGACGCACCACACAGTTGCTCTTCCTTAGGAAGACCAGGGCACAGGGTATTAAGAATTTAAGCTTTATATATGTTTAGAGATTGAGGGTTAAAGTTGTCGGATTTTTATAATTTGATCTTACCATAAAGATATTTGCTATTCAATACTACCTTTAGTCTTTAACTGAAGTTGTCACGTTTAATTCACGTGACGAGAGAATTGGCGTTTTGTGTTAAAAGATCGGACGATTATGTTAAAAGACCAGCATTTTAATATTCACACGTGACTTTGTAAGTTAGGTGTGTGTGTTGTATAGTATGACCGTCAAGTTAACGTCTTTACTTTATGATTATGCGTAGAGTAAAGCCTCCCTTTTCAATTCTTTCCAATATTATTTAGATGTTAAATACCTAATCTTAAAAAATTATATCACTTGAAAATCTTAAATAATCGATTTTACTTAAATGAAATTAAACACGACACGTGGGAAATAATCAATTTGAAGAAAACGTGAAAATGTTGAATACATTATTTTTCTCAATTTTGTCTTAATATTTAATCAAAATATTTTTTAATTCAAATTGAATTAATTAAAAATCAAATCCATCGTATTATTTAAGGTACTAGATTAAGTATGTTTAATATTTAGTACACTTCGGCTTTATATTAGAAGGGGTATAATTAGGTAAATAACTGTTACATATGAATATGGTTTGTGAAATATCACTGTAGAATGTCACGTGAAATTTTAAGTTCACACGTGATGAGAGAATCGGCGTTTTCTGTTAAAAGACCAGATAGTTGTGTTAAAAGACTAGTGTTTTAACATTTACACGTGACTTTTTAAGTTAGGTGTGTGCGTTGTACAGTATGGTCGTCAACTTATCGTCTTTATTTTACGATTTTGCGTAAAGTAAAGTCTTCCTTTTCAATTCTTTCCAATATTATTTAAATGTTAAATACGTAATTTGAAAAAATTATATCACTTACATATATGACATAATATTTAATCAAAGTTCCTTTTAAATTAATATTAAAATATTTGAAAATCAAAAATCACCTAAATAATTCAATTGACGATACTTCTACCTAATTGTAAGGTAAAGTCATGGAATTACCGTTTATAGACAGGTCTGTAAATGGTACTTTCGTCCGTCGTTATTTTATTTTTATGGTACTTCTGCCTTATTTTAACGTTGGACAATTTTCTACAATGATAGGATGGTTATGCTTATTGACAAATTTCTCAATAACCCACACATTTAATTCATTGCGTACCACATAAAACATTGCACCACAACCCTCTTGGATGTCTCGTTGTCTGCCTACATCACTTTTCGAGTAACGTTTATCATTTATGTCCTTATGTCCTTCTTTATAACAAATAAAATTACATACTATTAATTCTTCACTTGCTTTTGATTTTCTAAACCAACTGTTTCTAATAGCAAAACATTTCTTCATTGCATATGTATTATAAAAATTATATGTATCATTCTCTAAAGAAAATTTTATGGCATGATGTGGACTTACACTTCCTTTTCCTTCTCCATCGGGATAGCTAGTTGACCTTTCAATTTTAATATTGAACTCTAGGTTATCAAGCCCTTGCATTTCAGAATAGTCCTGTTTGAGTCATTATACTTGTTTATCATCATCTAATAGCTTTTGACAATTCAAGAATAGTTGATTCTTTAATTAAAAGTGCGACAATAAATGAGTGAGATTCTGAAATTATCAACCACTCTGTAAAGTTAACGTTGCAACATTTAATTAAAGTTATCAACCACTCTTTAAATGTGTATATATTACGACTTTTAAATTACCAACAGACTAAGATAATTAACTTTAAATTTCAAAGTAAAGATAATAATCTTAGTCTGTTGATAATTAACTTTACAGAGTGGTTGATAATTATCAACCACTCTGTAAATATTAACTTTTATATTCGTCTGTTTTTTATAAGGTAGTTGATAATTAAAGATAACATTTTAGATTAAACATATTTTACTTTGTACTTAATGTAATTAATAATTTGTCAGTCTAAATAACTTTTTTCCTAATAAATGTTGTAAACATTTTTCCCCCGATAAATGTTCATTCATATTAAATGAAAGTATAATTAATGTACTTAATAAATCAACTTTTAATAATATGAAAGCACATCTGTAACTCATCGGTAGATCCAACGTTAGCTGACATCTTTTCGTGTTTCATAACTTTAAAAAGATTGAGGGGACTTCGGAGAGAGGAGGAATCGCAAGTAACTTTGATTGGGGAAAAAGAATTGCAAATTGCAGGTATCGCAAATCGTAGGTGATGAAAGGGAATTGCAAATCTTGCAGGTGATAAACAATCGCAAATCTCGCAGATGACTTTTTATGAAGTTTTTTTGTGTTAAAATAAATTGACTACTTTTACACGGGTGCAATCAGTTGGAGTTTTTTTTTAGACACTCTCTTGATCAAACTATCGTTAAACATTGATCAAACAGGTGTCTACAGAATTGACTTTTGTAGGCACCTACAGATCCATTTTACCCTATATATATATATATATATATATATATATATATACGAGGGTACAGGTTCTGTAGGCGCCTATAGAAGTCGATTTTGTAGGTGTCCGTCGACGGGTGAAATTTATGTAACTTAAAAATTACTCTCTTTTAAAGGTGAAATTTGAAAACACACTCTCTTCACCTAAAAAGACGTATACACTCTCTCTCCCTTAACTTTAAAACTCTACCCATATGCGTTTACGTTAATTAACTTATGAATTTTAATTAATCATTTATTGATTACAAATACGGTAATTAAGGTTTTTTAAGTGCTTAATTAAACATATGCATTAATTTATTATTTTAATATGTTGGAGTAAGTGATTAATAAATTATTTAAATCAATGACTTA
>JAMKPZ010003286.1:0-21529 GCA_024699675.1 Amphibolis antarctica
GACCCACGACACAAAAAAATTTTCATACCGTGTCATTGACCAGCACAATCAAACCATGTCGGGTGGTGCTGGGCCGTCCAACACGACCCATTAACATCTCTAATCTGATAGAATGAATGTTCAAAGTTGGGCATAACTCTGAATTGGACAAGTTATAACTCTTCAAACCTTTAGGCATGAATTGTTAAAATGTGTTTCATAACGAAATATTTCAACGATAAATAATGTGAAAAGTTAGAAACTAAATTTCATTATCAAACAAAGTTAAACTCTACGATAGATTGTAAAATAAAAACTTATTTATAAAGATTTATAAGATAATAATAATACATGAAAATTTATATAAAATTAAAATTAGAATTGAAAAATCACTACTAAATAAAGCTTTAGTATTTCTAAGGAGATGCATCCAGGGCTTAACTCTAACTTAGGACATAAGCCTCTCAAGGATTTAATATAGATCAAAAATGTCTGCAACTATTTGTTGAGAATCATTGATATTTTAAACATTAGTTGTGTCTACAACTTCATCTAAATTTTCTCCTTCTATGTCCTGATCTGATTCTATTCATTCTGATGCCATGGTCCTACGCCGTGAATAAGATGGGCGCTCATCAAGAGGGAAACTCATAGACGATTAAATCACTGTAGCGGAAAGGCTCCAATCCTCCGAAATCAAGACTAAGGCTAGTGCAATACGCCTCCCAATAGAGTGAATCCAAAGTAGATCTCTAAACTACTAAAGTAAATGATATTTGAAATGCATTTGTACACGTAAAATTAATTGAAAATTAATTGACAAAAATTTATTTCTTGAGCGAAATTGAATTAAAATAAAATGAATTTTAGGTATTTGTGCATCTATTAAAATTAAATGAAATTAAAAATTCTCACAATTCTGACAAAAGCAAACGATTAAATTTAAACTAGTTGAATTCTAAATGATTCAAACTTCATGAGTCTAAACTTCATTTCTATCCTAAACTAAAGAAATTTAAGCTAGCTAAATTCCAGATAATTCAAATATCATGAATCCAAACTTCATTTCTGTTATAAACTGAAGAATGAATTGTACTAACAGAAATAAATTAAATTTAATTCTACCAACGTAGACAAATAATCTATAGAAATTAAATTTATTTTAATTATATTCTTATGAATTCCATCAATGCAAACAAAATCTCGATGTCTCATCCAATGACCAAAACTCACACCATCAAACTTTCAAACTTGATCTAGCGGCCTTATATATAAATAAGTAAAAACCATTTCAAAATTCAAAGAATTTCACATTAGTACCACAACATTTATTTAGAATAATCTATCTTACACGGGCCCTGCTCGCCTGAATTTTGGATTTTTTATTGTCAATGGGTGCACCAACTAAAATACAACATACCCACTCACAAGAGTATTTCCGGATTTCCCCTCCCCTGAAAAATATCAAAGAAGTACCATCCCAATACAACGTCGTAAATGTTTTGAAATAAAACCCAAAACTGCAAACAGATAAAACTTTTAGTCCACAAGCAGCAGAGCATGGATTGACGAAGTTACTAAAGTACCTTTTAAAATTGTTTTTAGGAGGAGAAAAGCTCGGGTGAGTTCTTTGTTCCCTTTTCTGTCGATAGGATCGCACAAAAAAGAACCAGAAATGTGGTTCTTTTAAAAGCAGCATGCTATTATGGAGCAATCGTAGGGAGAAACATAAAAAAATAATAAGAGGACATGCTCCATTCTATGAAGTTGCATGTTCGATCGTGCATACGGACAACATATTAATATCACGGCCAACTGATGAAAAGCACATCACAAGAGGACATGCTCCAAAATCTCAATTGCAGGCTTTCATCATCACCAGAAAAGTTCAAAACATTTGCAAACAGAAGATACCAAATTTTGATGCATAGCAATGATTCCAGAGCAGGTACGTTAAAAGCTATATAAATGAACGAGATGAGGGAGGCACATCGGCAAACCTGGTTCTTCTCGAGTCATGGCATCACATAACAAGCGAGATCCCTGTACTGGTCATATTTACCATCATCAATGTACAGCTTAATGCTGTGCCCATTGGATGCTCTTGATGTCGATGCCCTCCTTGACCATCTCATAGAGAGGACTCATTTCCCTCAATTTCTCCACCTGTTTCACTGTCAGGTCCACCGCCCTGTCGACCTCCTCCTCTGTCGTGAACCTTCCAATCCCAAATCTTATGGATGTGTGAGCCATGTCCTCATCGACGCCAAGCGCCCTCAGTACGTAAGATGGCTCCAAGCTGGCGCTCGTGCAAGCGCTCCCGCTAGACACTGCCACTTCTTTGAGCCCCATCAGAAGACTCTCCCCTTCAACATATGCAAATGATAAGTTCAAATTTCCTGGGTACCTGTTCTCAACACTCCCATTGATCACGACCCCATCCAACTTCGACCGAATGCCATTCAGAAGCCGTTCCTGCAGCCTTGAGACCCACTTGTTATCACATTCCATCTCCTTGGCAGCCAATTCACATGCTGCCCCCATTCCGACGGCCAAAGGTGTCGGCACCGTCCCACTCCTTAACCCTCTCTCCTGCCCCCCGCCGTTCATCTGGGGCTCCACCCGGACCCTTGGCCTCCGCCTCAAATACAACGCGCCAACCCCCTTCGGCCCGTAAATCTTATGCCCGCTCAACGACATCAAGCTTATATTCATCTTCTCCACATCAATCGGAATCTTCCCCACAGCCTGCGCGGCATCGGTGTGGAAAGGCACCTTCTTTTCCTTGCAAATCCTCCCAATCTCCTCCATCGGTTGAACGACACCAATCTCGTTGTTCACCGCCATGATCGAAACCAACCCTGTGTCCGGCCGAATCGAATCCCTCAGCTGGTCAAGATCGACAAGACCATCGCTTTTCACCGGCAAGTAGGTGACTTCGAACCCTTCCTGTTGCAGATGACGGCAGGAATCGAGCACGCACTTGTGCTCGGTCTGTGTAGTGACGACATGCTTCTTCGATTCCTTGTAGAAGTGGAGGACGCCCTTGACGGAGATGTTGTTGGACTCGGTGGCCCCGGAGGTGAAGATCACCTCTTTAGGGTTGGCGTTTACGAGGGCAGCGACCTGGGAGCGGGCGGTCTCGACTGCGGCGTCGGACTCCCAGCCATAGAGATGGGTGCGGGAGTGGGGGTTCCCGTAGCGGAAGAGGTAAAAAGGAAGCATGACGTCAAGAACACGGGGATCGACCGGAGTTGTGGCTTGCATGTCGAGGTATAGGGGGCGGCCGGAGATCTTCACACCCTTCATGTTGACGGTGGGGGGCTCTTCTGGGATGGATACCGCAGCAGCAGCGGTGGAGAGACGGCGGCCGTTGGCGGCAAGGAGGAGCCGGTAGGCAGCGCGGCGGGCAATGGCCGACGACATGGCGGAAGGCAGACGAGGACGAACGCGAGAAGGGAGGCTTCAGTTTTTTTCGAAGGAGTCGATAACAAAGCAATTTTTTATTGAAATAATTTCTGACCTTTTTTATTCTTCTGTTATAATTCTTTACAGAGTAATTACGATTCTTAATTTTAAATTACAACAAAGCGATAACTTATAGTTGTAATTTTAAAAAAAAATTCTTAGATTTTGAATTCGCAGGAGTGTTTGTGTTTTTTAAATTAATAAAAAGAAAAATATAAAAAATTTGTTATTATTAGAATGTTAAAATAAAAAAATTTATAAGATTATTTTACGAAAATTTAAGAAAATTTATATTTAATTTTAAAAAAATTAAAAAATTAAATTTTTAATATTTTATTTATGAAAAAAAAAAAAATCTATTAATTTTTAAAAAACACAAATATTTTATTCGTTGATTCTTGTAAATTTCATTATACTTTTTTTCCTTTGATTTTATCGTTTAATATGATTCTCTTAAAAAACGACAAGATAATTACGACAGTGAGATGACCGAGAAGGGTGTGGAGTAAATGGATACACGTACGTGTTGTCTACCGTGCTTATTATCTGAACTCCGTGTTTTCGTATGCCCGACAATTAACTAAACTTTAATAAATCAGAATTTTACAGACGCAATCTGGAAAATTGCGTTTTTAAGCAGAATTAGAAAAATATTACGAATTCTCGTGTAAAATTTATTGACATGTAGAATTTATTTATACTTACAAAAGTAATAGAAAAATTTATAAAATATTATAATTTAGGAAAAACAAAAATATGAAAAATACTTTTTAAATGGAATATTTGTATATATAGTAGAAATTTATTAAAGCAGAAATTACTTTATAAATGGACGTTAAACTTTACGCTTTTTCTTTCGTACATTTTCTCTTCTTTTACTTTTTTTTCTCTATCTTCCTCTTTGTATCATTCACCATCATTTATCTCAAAATCTTAATAAGTTATAGTTACGAATAACATTTTAGATGACATACACATAAACAATCTTAATGAATTACTATCATATTTATGATTAAATAAAAGTCACTCTTAAAGTATCAAAAATCAACTTCAAGATAAATATTAGATAAACACATTTTTCTAACCTGCCAAATTAAGAGTTGCATTTTTTTGTACAACTTTCTTCTTTTTCATTTCTCTACTGATTGCCTTTTTTATCATTTCTCCCTTCACCATCTCCTTCTTTCATTTTTACCTCAACTTATTCATACCGCCCACTTTATCTTTTTTCATTCTCAACTATCCTTTTATTTTATTTTAAAATCTAAGAATGTTGATATAATTTAAAAATATAATAAAAAGTATATTGAAAAACCCCATTTCATTATGATAATAATAGCAATTTTGGAAACACGAGGAATGGTCTGTGAACAGTGGTAAACAACCTTAAAGTTATCTAATATGATTCTTAATTTGATAATTATATATATAATCATAAACATTTTCTTCAATAATTAATGGTATTCATATGATGCACAGAGTGCAAGTGTGACTTCACAGTCACGCTGCTTTAATATAAATTGTTATTTACTTATGAAAATATATACATAGACTACTTTGTTAGAGAGAATTGATTTTCTGTCGAGTTTAAAAGTATAGATTATCTTAAAATAAATCTATCGTAAAACTTAACCGTGCAAGTATTTATAGTTATATTTATAGTTATAAATAAATAATATACTCTACATTGCAAATTCAATGATCTTTTATCATATATAATATTGTTCGGCAAAAAACGGCTTGTTAACTAATACAATTTGATTTTATTTTACTTTTAAAATTTCCAAAAATGTTTTTTATTTGAATAAAATCGCTTATTTACTTTCACATATTTAGTATAATTCAACGTTATTAATGAAATAACATGTTTAATATTTTAGTCATCTACAAAGAACGGTCTTACACTGGAATTTAAATAAAAATATAATTAATATAAAAAAAATTCTTAACTGGGCCTATGTCCATGGACCGACCTACAAGTCTCACGTGGACCTGCATATGGATCAACGCAAATCCACGGTACACGACACTCGATGCTCATTCGCTCCATTCGGTTCCACTGTTCCAGTCCGTGTTCTTTGCGAGGGGAGGGTCTGAAAGTGGAAGTACACTACTGAACTGGGAGGGACAGGATGAGAGCTCTGGGGTGGTGGCTGATGCTGGTAGGCTTGCTCCGGCTAGCCGCCGTCTGGTTCGGGTTTTTTGACATCTGGGCTTTGCGTCTCGCCGTCTTCTCAAACGCCCAGAGTGAGTTTCTCTCTTCCTCTTGCTCCATCTTCTGGTTACTTGAAATGTGGATGTATGTGATGATTGTGTAGATCTAATTGAATAAAAAATATAATTTTTGACTTTTAATTGTACGCGGGAGAGAAGTAATAAGTCGCCCTGGGAAAACGAAGCGGCTTTTTGGAGGAAAATTGTGATTTTTCGTTGAAGATTGTTGGATTTCGTTGGCACGATTTCCTTGCCGAGTTTTTTCCATCAATAAGGATGTTATTTCGATCGAGTTTTAGTTGAGGTTACGGTGCATTTTTAGAGGACGTGGTCAGTCGTGGATTTGTGAGATGAGGATTTTACCATGTTAAAATCAATTGGTTAGTGGTAAAATACTTATAAGTGTCTTAATTTTACTTATTATTTTCAATATAAAATTATTTTTTCTAACACACATTTATATTTGTAAGTCTCTCGTTGAAGTATTCTACGTAACGTCTTACATATAATGTGTTTGAACTGACTCTGATATCATGTAAATTTTACCTCACTAATTGATAACCAGTAAGAAAAGACTCACAAGTAATACAAGTATCTTAGTTTCACTCATCATTTTCAATGTACGACTACGTTTCCTAATAATTGCGAGACCAAGAAGAGAGATTATGGACTCATTAATTTCTTCTTGAATGTAGAAGTTAGCATGATTTTTTTGTGCGGTGCTATCTTGGAAACAGTTTCGTTGATTTGATGAATCAAGGGATTAGCTTATCAAATGTTAGGTATAAATGATGGAAAACTTAATTGCGTAAGACTTTCCTGGTGTCTATTAACTGCTGTATTCTCATGTAGAGATAATTTACCATGCATACGGCAGATACCCATGGATGTGAAGGGATCCAAGGGTTAAAAAATGCCTAACGGCAGGTAATTTATTGGTGATGACACCAAAAAGATTGCCCCTTACTTATATCAATGAAACACATATGCTACAATGATTACTTGTCATCTAACCATTCTATTTGTGACAAATCATAGTCATAAATTGGAAGAGTCCAATGATTGTTTTTTAATAATTGAGGAATGATACACCAAATGTGGCTGCAAGCTTAACATATTACTATTAAATTAATTGGAATTAACAAAATAATTCCATTTGAAAGGCTCAAGTCTAAGAATAAAGCTAAAGATTGTGAGAAGAGATGTTGATGGATGGAGAGGATGCAAAATAGGTGGTAGCTCAGTGGGTTGCTTAATGGGAGGCACTTTAGTGCTTGCAGTGAAAGCAGGGAGGCTTTATGGTAGAAGTGGTTTGTTAATCGGTAGAAGGATGTGATTTTTTTACTTTTTGAGATTGGTAAAAGAAGAATATTTTTCTAACAATGGTAGCAGTTTTGGAAATCAATGATATATTTCTCTCTACTTTTTTGAGAATGCTTCTCTCTCTACTCTTTCTCTCTCTCTCATCTAGATACACAACTCTAAAAATAAAAAAATAAATAAACAGACAAAAAAATTTGCTTCAAAATATAACTTAAATATTTTGGTATCTTTCTTGACCTATCTTTTTTCACTGATTCCAGGTCAAGTGACCAAAAGATATAAGTTCAATAGGGGTATTTCCAACATACAACTCTTTTTTTTGGATATTCATCTGATATTTTACTTATCAAGAAATTTGGTAATTGCTTTTATGTTATTCAGAAATTCATATTTACTTGTATGTCATTATAAAAATATCTATTTTATTATGGTATTTCTGTCATTAACCCTAGAAATACATGAGTATGCAGTCAACCTCATGTAGTATGATTATGGCTCAAATTATTGTTGTTGTTATTATCTCTATCAGTACATTAATCATAGTTAATTCACCAACTATAGAATGCAAATAAACAAACATTACGTTAATTTTAAAATGAAATTTAACCACTTGGATTTTTTAGGAAGGGTCATAAATTTTTATTAGCATGTAAGTAAATATGAATTTTTGTATGATATATAGAGTAATTACCAAATTTTTTGATGGCATGTAAGAAAAAATCCTTTAAATTTACATGCATTATTTTTAATCAATCTATAGTTATTGCCCCATCCTATAAAAATTCCTAGCTCCACCACTACTAAACTCTTATATTATAGTGATAGCGTCTATGGAATTTTGGTGTATTGCATCACAAATGCACATCTTGGCAATGCTGCCTGCTGGCTAGTAGCTCCTGTAAGACATCAAAGATAAAATATGTAGAACATTTTTGAACGCTTATTTGAAGAAAATGGCATTCTTCATATATATTGTATGTTGGTTCTCATATCTATATTTTTTATCAAAAACTATGTATTTAGTGAGAAAACGATTGTTCTATGCAGTGACTGAGGTTCATGGGAGAACATTTGGAGTCTGGACGCTTCTGACTTGCACACTCTGTTTCCTTTGTGCATTCAACCTCGAAAGCAAGCCTCTCTATAAAGTCACCTTCCTTTCATTTATTTATGCATTGGGCCATTTTCTGACCGAATATCTAATTTACCATACAATGGTGATTGCCAATTTAACAACAGTGGGCATATTTGCTGGTAACTACTACTTACATCATGTTTCACATATTTGGATTGGTATTTGTTTCTATTTGACAATGAAATTCTGGATTCGGTAATCTTTATATAATTGATTTGCTACAACTGCACTGTTTCACAAATTTAAGTTTTCATGGACGAACATGTGTATTTTTTATTTTTTACATTATGTGTGTATTTGATAGCAGAGGGCATGCCAAGGTGCAATATTGAGGTTAGTCTATTGTGACCTGAAGGTCACAGGTTGTAATACTAGAAAACAGTTTTTTCGTTTATAGAGATAATGCCATATATTATTGGATCCTTACATGGCATATATTTCATTATAGAGATGATGCCATAAATTATTGGATCCTTACTAGACATGCATTTGTGAAAACTTTGTGCATCAGGTTTTCCCTTTACATGCATATGGTAGTAGATACCTTATAGAAAACCTACCATGCAAAATAAGACACATTTGGAAACTTTTTAAATATGTCATGTCATTCAACTTTTGAAATTAATTTGAAGTCCTAGGTTGAACCTTGAACCAATGATTAAATTAATAGAGTCCAACTTTTGGCCTGGGAGTAGTTATTCAGTCCACATGAATTCTTTCTTTCAAAAGTTTATATTTTTGTGGACAAGCATATCTATTTTCATGTTATGCTTGCATGTAGCAATTATTTTCGTGTTATTCATGCATCTAGTAATGCATACTTTGTAAAGGTCTTATAAGTTCCATGCTAGAAGTTAGCAAATGGAATTATCCTAGATTGAAGTTACAAGTCAAGGAAGTCCTGCCTTGTTCATATATTCTCTATATGTATGCCTTAACAACTTCACTTCTTCGAATGTGATATTGAAAGCTATTTCTCATCATCCTTATTTGAATAAAAATGGTAATAATAAATGTGAAGTCCACTTAAAGTTCAATGGCTTTTGTCAAGTGGAGAAAATTCTTAAGATGGTCAACTATTTTCTGTTTTTGGTTATTATTTATCGTTTCAGAAAACAATTCCTATGTTTTTAGTGTATAGATGAGGTACGCATTGTCTAATGAGTTAACGATATCTTTGGGGTGGCCTTCCACAATATTGTCATGCTTTCGGTATTAAATATAATTGCAATATTGTTTATTGAGTTCTGTTTAATATTTTTATTAGGTACTTCAATAATATGGATGCTTCTTGAGTGGAATGCACACACGCCTGCATCTAAGCAAGAATGAAGATTTTGACTTCTAACTGTCTTTAGAAAGGGCATATGTGTGTGTGTGTGTTCGTGTGTCTTGTCTATTTTGCTTAATTTACTTTCTGTTCGTGTGTCTTGTCTATTTTGCTTAATTTACTTTCTTTCTCTTCATCTTGTCACTATTGCTCGAACGTGTAATCTCAGTTATATTTATGCTAGGAAAAAACTTCATTTTACTTCATTGTTGTACTCTTTTGTGTTGTTCTCTGCACTGGTATATGTGCTTATTTATCTTCATGTTAGGCTTTGCTTTGGATAGAGATCGCAAAACATGATGTTGAACATGAATGCAAAATTAAAACACTCTTGAACTCTTAACTGCCACTAAATTTGATGACTTTATGAGTTATGTGGGAATGCACATCAGAAGGACAAGATGGGGGAGGGCAGACTAGTGAACACCCTTGCTGCAGATGGTGGGAAATCACAGCTAAAACGATGGTCAAGAATGGGTTGTGAAAATTAGAAGGGAGCAAATATTTTTGAAAATGCATGTTTTTTTTTGAAAATTTAAAATAAAATAAATAGATTAAACCCAGCTATGAAAATGCATGATACAAGTGATCTATTTCGTAAGTTTGAAACAAGGAATTTATTTTTGAATAATCTACTTTGAAGAAAAATTATCTTGCAAATCACACTATATGATTAGTAAGTATGCATTTGCTATGTGGTTGTCATGTTTTAGACTTTAGTCTTGAAAAATGAAAAGTACTCATTTGTAATGTACAAGATACACAGAACCACCAGGAAGGTAACAAAATTGGTTTAATTGTTTTCCACTCTTTTAGATTTAAATCCAATTAAAAATGATACCGTTATAAAAATAACTTAGACACGAAGTAACCAAAACACAAGAGTCGGTCCAAACGTGCGGGGTTAACGCTTGTTGTAGGTGGAACAGTACCCAACCTAATTTTTACTGCTAATAATAATGTATAGTTAATGATCTAATTTATTATTGGGAAAGAGAACTGATGTTTAACTTTACTCAAAAATATCTATCTGATTTAGGGTTTCATCTATACCAACAAAACTACCTTACGACGTAACAATGTTGCTGTATTCATCAATTATATTATTAATTTAACTCAACTTGCACAACGACTTTTGACCATGACCCTTAAATCTGTAGTTGCCTTGTATATTACTTCAATGTTTCAGATCATATATTGTGCAACTTCCATCTTCATTACACAGGAAGAGATAAGAATTAATAGATATGGATATATGAATCGAACCAGCATTGTTTTTGTTCTGCATGGCTAGGCTTAATTTTTTGTCCTGCAGGTCTTATAACGTGAGAGAGAAAACAGCTGTACCATCCACTATTGGTAATCAGATCCACATTGTAATCTATTCTAGATATTCTACAACTCAAGTGTTTAGGTGGAAAAGTAATGACGCATGCATGTTTGTCACGTGATATTCTGGTTGTTGAAAAGTCTATGGTTTCAAATTTAAAACTCCGACAAGTTTGAAAATAAGAAATTTTAAAAATACCTTAAAGATTTTAAGTTATTTGTGTCGTTTGAAAGTTTAAAAAAGGAATATAGAAATTTCTATCCTATAAATATTTTGAAATTTTGTTTATTTCAATCTAACTCTTTTGAAGAGAAACTTTACATTTCAACATCGACATTTAAAAACTCAATCCTACGGAGGATTAAGTGAAAAATCAGATTTTTAAATATATTTAAAAAATCTATTTATGTGTGAAAAAATTAAATAATTTTTTTAATATTGTACAAGTTTTATTAGTTCTATATATTCTGAAAAAAAATTAGATACTTGTTTAAAAAAATTAGATTTTTAAATTTTGAACAGATTTTTGTAAGTTTCGATTATTTTTATATATATTTTTTGTATTTAAACGAACTTTTTAAAATATTTGTATCAATATGTTTCAAGTAATATACATTCTCGTATTTTTAAAAATCATTATTTTTAAAAAAATTTAAAAATCTTTTTTTTGCGTACATAAACATCTTTATGTTTTTTTTGACATTTCTATTTCTTACAAACAGACTTTTAATTCTTAATACCTATATCTTCTTGTCAATTTTTTTTTAAAAAACGTTGAAGGATGACGTAACAAAAATGACGGCACTCTTAAGTTTTATTCGTTAATAATATTTTAACTTTAATTTTATATAAATTTTTATATATCATCGTTACTACACAAATCTTCGTGTATAAATTTTTAACTTATAATTTAGAATTTAACTGATAACAAAATTCCACTTTTAACTTTCCACGCAAGTTAAAGTTAAAACATCTTATTACTAAATATATCTCTAGAAAGAGTTTGTCATATGAAAAATAGTAAAAAATGGTGATAAATAATAAGTTAAATTTTACATCATTTATTATTATTTCTCTTCCTTTTTAAACATAAAAACTCTCTTAAAGTACATTTTTAACAAAATATTTTAGTTACGGTAGAATTAAAATTAAAAATAATTTGACAAATAATATTAAAATTATATAATAAATATTATAATTTATATAATAATATTAACATAAAAAAAATTTAAAATATTTTTTTCACATATACCCTTACACCATTAATTGGGGACTGCACAGTTAGGTCGATGTGATAAAGTGGTAGGGTCCATGCCGGGAATTCATGTTGTGCTGCAGGACCCTTGCGGACCACCGTTAATGAAGATCACCTACCCAGGCCAGCAGTACGGTTCGGCAGCCACCATAAATGTCCACATCACAGTCAACATCAACCATCTTTTCTCGACTGTACCCAACGGAGCTTACCCAGAAAACGGCAGACCACAACATCCCAGCTACTAGTGTGCTTGGTAGGTAAAAAGTTGAGATAAAATAAGGTAAGTTAAGATTTGCGTTTTTAAAAAATTATTTAATTTATAATATAATATTTTTAATATAAAATATTAAAATTATTTAATAAATATTATCATACATAATTAAGATATACAGTAAAAAAATAAATATGTATAATAATAACTCTTTAAACAAATAAGACTTTGGGTGTATTTGGAGAGAGTTGAATTTTGAGAATTGCGTAAAATTAAAGTTATAGTTAATTTTGTGAATAGCGTTAAAATTACGTGATAATTAAGATAATAAAAATTTATATAATAATATTATTATTATAAATAATTTTAAAAATTAACTAAAGTTGATTAACCAATAAAGTAATTCTAAGTTAGTTATTGCTTAACGTGCCTATGCGTCTCACCACGTGTGTTTTTTTCATAAAAGTGATGAGTATGCATGTTTGTTAATTTAATTTTAATTTTATATAAATTTTTATATAATATCGTTATCTTACGAATTTTTATATATAAATTTTTATATCATAATTTATTATATAGTTCTAATATTATTTGTAAAAATATTCTTAACTTTAATTTTTTATAATTATTAAAGTTAAAGTTAAAGTTAAAACTTGGTTAAGTCCTAACAAAATTATAAAGAATTCATTTACTAACAATGTCTTTATTGTGAAGTCAACTTAGAGAGTTGAAGTTAAAGATGGTAAAATAAATAGATTAAAGTTATATGATAAATTATAAGATAGAAGTTTATATATAAAAATTTATAAGATGAGAATGATAGGTAGAAATTTATGAAGAGTTAGTTTTACAATAATGATATTGTTACCAAATAAAGTTTTAAATGTTGATTATTTAGTTGGATAAAATTTAAGAATTTTCTTTAAGTTTTATTTCAATGTAATCATTTTTTTTAAGAGGTTGAAGTCAAGTCTAGAATAGCTTCAATAAACTTATCAACGCTAGTATTACCAACAAAATCTTGTCGATCTTATGTTGATTAAATTTTATTAATAATATCAACGCTTACATTACGAGCAGGAATTTTTGAAAAAAAGTAAATTTTTAAATATTATTAATATTAAAGAGATATTCTTAATTTTGCGTTAAAAACAATGTTATTTCTATCACCATAAATAACTTAAAACAAATGATGTGTGTAGTAATAAAATATTTTAGCTTTAATAACAACAGAGAGGTAGAGTTTAGAGTAATTTTATAAATAATATTAAAGTTGTACAGTAAATTATAATATAAAAATTTATATATAATTTTTTATATAATAATAATAATATATAAAAATTTATAAAAAAATAAAATTATCCGTTACCAAATGCACTCAAAATAAGAAACGAAAAGAAAACTCGTGTTTAAAGAAGATAAAGTCAAGGTGTGTATTTAATTTTTTTACCAAGATTTATCCTCGTGTCTATATTTTCCTTGTCAATTAAAATCAAATATCGTGTATAACGAAGGTTTAGTTCGATTCGGATTAGACGAAGTTTAGATTACGCATAACTAAGATAATGCATACTTATAAGGTGATTAAAATTGGTTTGATTTGGAGTACGTGTTGTAAATTATATTGAAAGTTTGCATCACTCATCGTAGGAATCTCCTAATAAAAAAAGTCGTAGGGTTGTATTTAAGTAACAAAGTGTTTTAACTTCAATAATTATAAAATTTTAAAATTAAAAGTATTTTTATAAATAATATTAAAATTATATAATAAATTATTAATTAAAAAGGTGTGTATAATAATTTACATAATAATGATAAAATACGAAAATTTATAAAAAATCGAAGCTTACCATTATCATTAAGGTGTGTTTGTTTTGAATTTCGCTTATTATTAATTTAGTTCAAATAACTGTGAATATATAGTTAAAGTTGAAAGTAGGAAAATAAATAATATCAAAATTATATAGTAAATTATGTAATAAAAATTTGTGTATAAGAATTTATAGTTAAAACTCTTGTAGAACTTATGTTTGTTAACTTAATTATAATTATAATTTTAACTTTGTATAAATTTTTGTACATCATCATTATTATTATAGAACCTTTGTATATAAATTTTTATCTCATAATTTATTAACAAAATTATCATTAACTTAATTTAACTTTTCATAGAACTAAATCTAAAGTTAAAATGTCGTTAACAAAATCCAAAACAAAACTCGCTTAATTTTAACTATAATTTGTCGTATTAGTGTACATCGTTTAAAACCATTCACAGCCGTGGACCGTTGACTGCTTCCAGCACGTTTAAGTATATAAGAATGGAATCTAATACTAAATTTTCCTTACCAGTTTTCTTAAAATAATAATAATATATTTTCCTTAATATAATCGTAACGACGAGTTATGATATTGTTCACTTTTTATTATTTTTAATTTAAATTAAAAATATTTTTTTATTTTATAATAACATTTATATTTTTAAATTTATTTCTTTCATTATTAAAATTATTTTTCTCTTTTTTATCTTAAAATTGTACATTTATAAAATTATTATTTTTTAATTTCTGAAATAATGTAAAGTGAACGGATAATCCGCAAAGTTTTTTTAGTTTTGAAAATATACGAGAAGTGGTGTCACTTTTCGTGTAATACTTTTGTCTAAAGTCTAAACACCTTTAATTTTGAAATTGTAGGATAATACAGTCCGTACAAGTACTTTTACGAGCAATCCATACAAACGTGTCTACCATTGGAGGAAGAAAAGGTATCATCGTGGTTTCATTACGCAGGTGAGTGTGGGTAGGGGAAGAGCGCAGAGTGGCAGCAGAAATGTTTGTCAAGTGGGTCTCCTCCGTCTTCTTCTTCTTCTTCTTCTTCCTCCTCCAGCTTGTGTTCTTCATATTATTGTCGGATCAGCTGCAAGCCCAAGCCGCCGCGTACAACACATCCTTCACCTTCAATGGGTTCGATGCCGACGACTTCGATCATGACGGCTGTGCCACCGTCCAGCAAGGGGGTCTCCTTCAACTCAGCGACTACCGACAGAAGTGCGAGGGCCTGGCGTTCTACCCTACGCCCGTCCGTTTCCGGAGGACGGCAGGGCGAGGTGGACTGGTCTCTTCCTTCTCCACCACCTTCGCCCTTGCCATCGTCCCCAAGTACGAGTCCGTGGTCTCGTTCGGGGTGGCGTTTGTTGTTTCCCCGACGAAGCATCTTTGGCCGAGTCCGTTGCCTATTTTCTTGGGCATCTTCAACTCGACCAACAACGGGAGCGCCTCCAACCACATACTCGCCGTCGTGTTCAACGAGGTCCGGAACAGTAGCGTCGGAGTGGAGGTGAACGGCGTATCTAGTAAGGCATTGAGAAAAGCTGCTTATTACGAAGACGGGGGATTCAAGAACATCTCCTTTGCCAACGACCAGCGGATGGAGGTGTGGGTGGAGTACGACGCCAAGGAGACGGAGCTCAGCGTGAGCATGAAGCCCTTCAGCAAGAAAGATCTGGTCGGGAACCGCCCGTTTTTGTCGACCAAGATCAATCTCTCCGACGTGATGCTAGACACCATGTACATGGGCTTCTCTGCCACCACCGGAAACGCTCCGACGTCGCACTTCGTCCTTGGATGGAGCTTCCAACTGAACGGCAGGGCGCCACCCCTCGACTATTCCAGGCTTCCGGTGGGGCACTTGCCGAAGACGACCGAACCCAGGAAGAAACTCTCCTTTCTCACGGTATTGATCCCCTTGCTCTCGTTTCTGGTCCTGCTTCTGATCTTCGCCGGCGTGGTCTTGGTGGTGAGAAGAAGGATAAAGTTTGCGGAGGTTCTCGAGGACTGGGAACGCGAATACGGACCTCATCGGTTTTCCTACAAAGACCTGTACAAAGCTACCAAAGGCTTCAGGGAGAAGGAGCTTCTCGGAGTCGGTGGCTTCGGCAAGGTCTACAGAGGAGTCCTGCCCAATTCAATGACCCAAGTCGCCGTCAAAAAGGTCTCCCACGATTCGAGACAGGGGATGAGAGAGTTCGTGGCCGAGATCGTCAGCATCGGCCAGCTCCGGCACCGGAACCTCGTGCAGCTCCTCGGATACTGCCGCCGCAAGGGAGAGCTCCTCTTGGTCTACAACTTCATGCCCAACGGCAGCCTGGACAAGTTCCTGTTCGACAAACCCAAGAGAGTACTCGACTGGAACCAACGGTTCCGCATCATAAAAGGCGTCGCCTCCGGACTGCTCTATCTGCATGAAGGGTGGGAACAGCTCGTCCTTCACCGAGACGTGAAGGCCAGCAACGTTCTCCTCGACGGCGATCTCAACGGGAGGCTAGGGGACTTCGGCCTCGCAAGGCTGTACGACCATGGGTCCAACCCGCAGACAACCCACGTGGTGGGCACCATGGGGTACATCGCCCCGGAGCTAACGATAGCCGGCAAGGCCACCAGAGCGACCGACGTGTTCTCCTTCGGCCTCTTCCTCCTCGAGGTTGGCTGCGGGAGGAGACCGATCGAACCACTCGCGCCCAACGGCGACATCATCACGAAAGATTGGGTCTTGAAGAACTGGACGAATGGAACGTTGCTTGCCTCGGTGGATCCGAGACTGGGAAGGAACTACACCGCGGACGAGATGGAGCTGGTGCTGAAGCTCGGCTTGCTCTGCTCCCACTTGATCGAAGAGGCCAGACCAAGCATGAGAGAGGTGGTGCAGTTTCTTGATGGGGAGTTTCCGCTGCCGAAGCTGTCGCTGGCGGAGGAGGACGTCAACTCTGCGTGGAAGATCCAGAGCTTCGCCGACCACATCAGGTCCTCTTCGTCCGTCGTGACGAGCACCAGTGCCATGTTGCCGTCGGGTGGTCGGTGATCGATGATCGATTCGAGTATGGTTTTACTTTCATGTTAAGTTATTTTCCGTGTATCTTTTAGGGATCTTCACCGCTATTTACTCTGGACATCGTTTGTTCTTGTATTTCAATATTACGTAATTATATTTTTTATTACACATTATATAGTATATTTATTAAATAATTTATATATATATTTTTTAATGATTTACGAGATTAAATTAATATTATTACATTTTTATCATAAATCATAAAATTTAACTCGTCATAAAAAAAACGTCAAACTAACTTTAAACATTTTTTAAGATGATATTTATTTTTTAAAATTTATTTTTTTATTTTAAAATTATTTATTTTAAAATTATTTTTTTTACTTTTAAAATACGAAAGTATAATTAGTGAACGATGCCTTCTTAATCGCAGCCGTCGATCTTCCGGTAAACATTGCTAAGTTGAGATGTTATTGTCTTGTGCACAATTTCATTATCTTAATTGGAAATGACGTAGTGTGCTGGGCCGTCGAGGCGACTGCTATGGGCCCTAGCAATGCAGAGTCACACACACGATCGCTTGTACGCGTACCACCCCAACGGGCCCAACTCGAGTATAAATAATATAATAACCGCAATCAAATTTGATCTACCTTCCTTGATTTTGCTCATCCGATCATTACAGACCAATATTTTGCAAGCAACCGTCATCCAAATGTTAATAGAATATTGTATAAATTGACAAACCTGGTTAGTACCATCGTTTTTCACAAGTTTGCTTAATTGAGCTGGTGATGTTATAGGCTTGCAATAAAACAAGATTAGCTCTACGCAAGAGTTGATAAATATATTGGGACTGATTAATAGTCGAAGACTTAGGTTTTTTTTTTTTTCACTCACGCTTTTGAAAGTGGAAAAAATGATTTTTAAGGGAATAATTTTGAGATTAAATGAGAGAGAAAAATAATTTTGATAATAAAAAAAGTAAATTAAGAAATGTATATGTCATTATTAAACTGAAAGTATTTTTAAAAGTTAAAAAAAAAAAACTTCAATATTGTAGACAAAGAATGGATCAAATCGAAGAGGCCCAAAACCCACTGAGGCCCAAAAGCAAAACATGTAGGGCAAAAGGTATTTTAACTAAGATAGTTTGATCAAAAGTTTTGATTAGTAACAATCTTTTAGTTTCAATTTTAATTTTGTATAGACCCTTTTATATTATTATCGCTACAAAAACCCTTATATTGTCGAGCACAAATGTGTTCGCAGACAATTACAATCTATGAAATGTCAAGCAGTGTTAGTATGTGATCATTAAAGACCATAGAATATTCTTCAGATATTATAGAAGAATTAAATCAATTAAATTACATTAGAAGAATAGATTAGGGCGAACGTACAAAAAAGAATTAATTGCTTTTATTAAGAATATAGAAAGATCGTTTCTATATATTAAGTTAGAATAGCTAGAGGACCATATGATAAAACAATTGAAACATACTTTCATTTACTAAAGCTTCAATCCTTATATCACATTCTTCGTTTTCTTATGATTAAGATCTAAGATTTAAGGTTTCATGAGTTGAAGCCCTAATTACTCAAAGTTACTTGCTAAACTTTAAATCCTTTAGATACTATGTTATCAAATGATTATTGGCATCATTCACAAATGTCACTCTTAACTTCTAGGAGTTAGACTTGTCAATAGGCCATGTTGGCACGGCCTAGCACAATTTGACTGTATCAGTTAACGGCACAGTACGAAATTTTTGTGTGTCGTGGGTTATGCTTAGGTCAGACCCCTAGGTCATTTGTGCTGTGCCGATACGACATGAATTCCAGCACAAAAAAGGCATGGCTTGGCCCAGCACAAGACTACCAATTGGGGAACACTGATCACCGGGTTGTGGGAGTGGGGGGGGGACTCGGTCGCCGGGTTGTGCGGCCGATGGGGTGAATGGTCGCGTGCCTAGGAGGGAGGGAGCTGAATGGGTCGTGTGGCCAGCGGGGGGGATGGGCCGCCGGGTCATGTGATTTGTGGGGTGAACGATCGCGTGCGCCAGTGCACTGAGAGGGCTCAACGGGTCGGGTCACCGGCGAGGGGGGATAGGTCACCGAGTTGTGCGATCGGCGGGGAGAACGGTCGTGTGCGCGGGAGGGGGCAGAACGAGTTGTGTGGCCAGCGGGGGGACTGGCCGCCAGGTCATTGGGTCGGCAGCTGGGATGAATGGTTGCGTGCATCGGTGCGCGGGAGGGGGCTGAACGAGTCGTGTCACTGGCGGGGGGGATGGGCCATTGGGTCATTGGGCCGGTCGTCGGGTTGTGTGGCTGGCAGGGTGAACGGTTGTGTGCGTGGGAGGAGGCAGAACGAGTCATCCGGCCAGCGGAGGGACTGGCTGCCGGGTCATTAGGCCGACAACCAGGGTGAACGGTCACGTGCGAGGGAGGGAGGGGGCTGAATGGGTCATGTGGCTAACGAGGGGGATGGGCGGCCGGGTCATGCGACTGGCGGGGTGAACGGTTGTGTGCACCGGTGCGCCGAGAGGGCTCAACGGGTCGTATCGCCGGTGGGGGCGATAGGCCGCTGAGTTGTGCGGTCAGCGGGGTGAACGATCGTGTGCGCAGGAGGAGGTAGAACAAGTCGTGTGGCTGGCAGGGGGACTTGCCACAGAGTCATTGGGCCAACAGCCAGGATGAATGGTCGCGTGCGTCAGTGCGCGGGAGGGGGTTGAACGAGTCGTATCGCCAGCGGGGGGGATGGGCCACCGGGTCACAGGGTTGGCCGTAGGGTTGTGCGACCGGTGGGGTGAACGGTCGTGTGCGTGGGAGGAGGCAGAACGGGTCATCCGGCCGGCGGGGGGACTGGCCACAGGGTCATTGGGTCGGCAACCGGGGTGAATGGTTGCGTTTGCCGGTGTGCAGGTGGAGGCTGAATGGGTCGTGTCGCCAGTGGCAATGAATGCCCACTGGGTTGTGCGGCCAACAGGGTGAACGGTCGTGTGTGCGGGAGGAGGCAGAACGGGTTGGGTGGTTGGCGGGGGGACTGGCCGTCGGGTCATTGGGCCGGCGGCCAAGTTTGTGTGGTCGGCAGGGAGACGAGCCACTAGGTCATTGGGCCGGTAGTCGAGGTGAACGATCGTGTGTGCGGGCAGGCGGGATGGGCCACTGGGTAACCATGCCTGGTTCGACCGCCAGGTCATGGCTTGCAAGGTGCAATGCTGCAACGGTCGGCACGCTTCCGCCCAACGGGTGGCCCACTTCCGCGCAACGAGTGGCCCCTTCCGCGCAACGGGCGACCGGCTGCTGGGTGAAACGATCAACTGTCGCCTCAACGGCTCAACCAACTTTTCTCTATAAATTGATAGAGTTGGATTTTATTTTTCACTCAATTCACTCCTCATCTCCTTCACTCCAAATTCTCCAAACTCTAATCTCAATTCTCAATTTCTCAAATTTTCTCACTCAAGTCACAAACAATGGCGCACTACGAATGCCAAAGTTCTGGAGGCTACAAATATCCTCAAGAAAACATTCATGAAGCTGAAGTAACACCGTCAATGGAGACTACTGGAGCTTCAACTTCAACTATACCGCTTAGGAAGTCTCGGAAGAGAGCTTCCATTTAGTCAAACTACACAATCATGATGAAAGATATGGCGGACGGCAGAGAAGAGGAACGAGTCTTTTGCAATCTCTGTAACGTCGACTTCTCTTGCAAAACGTCTAGCGGTACAAGTCATTTAACTAGGCATATTAGTACATGTGAAAATAGGAATATGGATAAAATAATTCAAACTCAACTTTCTTTTACTCCTGAGGGTAGTGTTAGTTCATGGACTTATGATTCTGAAAGGGCTAGGGATTTGCATGCTAGATTTATTTGTTAAGAAGATTTACCAATAAGTTTTGGAGGAAGTAAACGTTTTGATAATTATATTAGTAAAGCATATTGTCCATAATATAAACGTGTATCTAAAAATACTATTAGGTCAAATATTATGATTTCATTTAATAAGCTTAGATTAGAACTTATTAATGTTATGAGTACAATAATGACATGTATAACATGCACTTTAGATATTTGGTTGAGTAGAACTAAGGATGGATACATAGCTATAACTGCACATTATATTGATTAAAATTGGATTTTACAAAAAAGATTAATAGGATTTAGAAAAATTCAATATCCACGTACTTCTCGAACAATTTTTACAAACATTATGGAAATTTTTGATTTATATGGAATTAGAAATAAAATAGGTAATATAACTTTTGATAATGTAGCTAATAATACTGCAATAATACCACTGTTTAAAACTAGAATAAGTCCACCAAATGGTTTTAAATTATTTCACCAAAGATGTATGTGTCACATAATTAATATTATTGTACAATCAGGTGTAAAAGAAATTGAAATTTATATTGAACTTATTAGGGATGCTGTAAGT
>JAMKPZ010003287.1:0-43133 GCA_024699675.1 Amphibolis antarctica
GCGGCTGTCATCGGCGGGAAGGGAAATTTTTTCCGCGCGGCTTTTTTTTTCCAACACTCTCTCTCTTCATCAAACAGCCGTTCATCTTTCATCCAACGGGTGCCTACAGAACTCAGTTCTGTAGGCACCTACAGAACCATTAACGGTGTTAGATATCACTAACGGTGTTAGATATATATATATAAAATAACTTAAAGTTAGATATCACTAAAAAAAATTACTTTAACGGTGTTAGTAGAGAATTCACTCTCTTAAATGAAATAAGTATTTGTATGTAATTTAAATCACTTAAAATTCATCAAATTTTAAGTATAAATATAATTTAAATTAAGTTGATACTCTAATACATAGTAAATTATATTATACATTAACTAATTACGAAAAATATTTTTCTATTTTTTAAGAGCCATGCTCAGAAATTTATTTGGTAAGATAGAAGACAAGTTTTACTATATATTTGAGTAATGTTTAGAAATCATGTAGGAATACAAAGAAGAATGACGGAATGTAAAAACGGAAAAATGTCATTTTATACGAAAGTTCAAAAGTTTTATACAAGCAAATACAAACGTAAAATGACAAAAGTACCCTCTACACCATAGAGCCCAATATCATGGATTTAAAAAAGCTATTTTTGTATTTTAATGATTTTATTTTTGTCATTTTTTAGTGGATGAAAAGTATTTAATTACTTGGATTCCATAGTAGCCATCAAGTTGAATTATCTACAAATATTCTTCTTATCGTCGAATCGTGAAAAGTTACACGACGCCAATTTGTAAACTTTGATTATTATTGATAGAATCAAATATTCAATAAAAGGATATTGTAATTTTAATATTGAAATCAAAGGTTAAAATACTTAAAGCACCATTTCTCATCCAAGTAGTCAAGGAGTAAACCTTAAATCCTTCTATTCACGAGAGAAAAAAATAGTTAGAATAAAAAATAATCGAATATATTATATACTATAAAGTAATAAACATACTATATTCTAATGTAATTATTTTAATATACTATATTATATATTATATACTAAGAGTTCATTTATATATATAGAATTTATAGAAGTTGAATTAAAATAAATTTATTTAAAATTTAATAAATTCAAAATTTCTCGTTATTTTTATTTAACTGTTAAAATTTTTAATTTTATTTAATTCTAAAAAATATACAGATATCTTTATATTAAATTTACTTTTACCTAATTTAATTTTACTTAAAAATTAAATTTTTAACATTTTATTTCTAACTAATTTCACGTAAACACGCATCGACTATATTAAATCGGCTCAGCGATTCTATAAATGGCGGGAAAGAGAGAATGAGGAGTCCCCGAGGAATGGCAGAAGAAATGGAGTCCCTGGGGATGCATTGCAAGTTCAAATCTCAGCTTCTCGCCCTAATCGCTGAAACCAAGCATCTCCGTGTGAGTATATTCCAGATTCGACGTTTCTCTTCACCTTCTCATCGGCTAGCGGTGATGCCGATTATGCTGTCTTTTGCTGGTTGATCTCGGCAGGAGCTTGAACGGAAGACGAAGGAGGAGCTTGATGATTCACTACGGGTTTGTTTGTTAGATTCAGAAGTTCATATGTTCATGTGTTTTCTCGTTTCATTTAGTTTCCTACAGTTCGGGATTTTGTGGTTTCAGAAGGGTAAGGAGGCGGAGATGGAGTTTGGAAGGAGGCTTCGCGAAATGCTGGCAGAATTGGCTTCGCGGGACGACTTACTGCGCAAGTTCGAAATGAAGGTTGTGTCGTTGCGCTTTTTTCTTGCGTCGGGTTTTTAGGGCGGATATTTCAGCCTACGACTGCACATGTGGTCTCTTTTGATCCGCTTGCGATTTCATTACTCAACTTGTTTGGCATCACTTGAAAGTAGGTATCAGATGTTTTGTTAGATTCACTTATTGTGGTTTGACAATAGAGTACCAACTTTGGGATTCTTGTCTTTCTTCGACCATCCGTCATCAACTAAAACACGTGATTTTTATTCTATTTCCTATCTCTAATAGATAACAACGAAAGGAGTTGCCTTGTGAGGTACACAATCAGTTGAATTGGATGATTTTTCCGAAATCAATGGGAAAATGTTACTTATTGAAGAACTAATTTATCTGTTGAATTGACTGTAAACTGTAAAGCTCTAAATCCCCATCAAATTTTGGGCTACCTCTTCCTCTTCAGGGGATTCATATGCTGTAAGCTAGAATCTCATTAAGATATGGAAACTATGTTTGTTCTATGTCTGCAAAGATAGTGCATGCCTTTGCAAGTTGTAAAAATAATTTATTTTGGTTTCCAATCACTGAAGGACAACTTTTAAAAGTGATTGTTGCTGCTTTTGTTAATGTAGTTTCATTTTTTTTAGATTGAGTGCTTGGAGAATGAAAATATGCTTCTTGAGAAAAAGCAAAAGGAATTTAAAGATACAATAGAGCAGTTGCTTTGTTCCAAGGAAACACATTTAAAGAATTATGTGGTAAGAACTCATGTATCACCTCGTTCCTTGAACTTCTCTTGTATTGCATATTTGCATGTATCCATTTATTAATGCACTGATTAGGATTGCTAATAAGAAACATGATAAGATTTGACATATTGTGAAGCACAGTATTTTTGAGGGCATACATGATGTGCCTGTGCAAAATTATTACAAAAAATGTTTATGTGTTATTAGGTTTTTGTTTCAAAAGTTATTGTTTAATCTTGTTTTATTTTCATGGACTATGGCATGTATGTCTATTTCAAACCTCATATGAATATGGACATTATTTTTTAAATGTAAAGTAGTTAATCTTTTCTCATAAAGGACTTTTTGTCACGCTTTGAGTCAAACACTAGATAAACTAATGTTAGATAAAAGAGGCAAACTAGCGAATGAGGCTTGCAGCCATCCCACTGTTGTGGGGTATAGAGAGGGTACAATTTATGAGACCTTATCTCCATAAATAAAGTGGTTATTTCCTAGAATTCAAACTCATTACCTCTAGATCCTCTAATATTGCATGTTCTATTTATGATAATATTACGCATCACTCTTTTAATTGGTAAATAAAAATGTGAGATAGAAAGTAGATATCTCACGCATGTTTATGTTTTTGATTGTCATGATCCAGGCCTAGGGTTCATTTAAATTGGCCTATAATCCATAACTGTAGCCCTTAACTGAAATATTTTCATTTCTGTACCACTAGAAAACCATCCTCACAAGGTACTGTAGTTTAGGATTTGACTATATAACTCAGATACACACAAATGTGGTCATTATATTCTCCTCCATTTGGAATCTTGATGCTTTTGTCAAAATCCAAACTAGGATCACGATGGTCCATAACCATATGGGTACTCTCATTTTTATATGATTCTGCTATCACAAATATTGTCATGTCCAATCCCAAGATTGCCATTGACAGCCACCCTAGTACTTGAGAGTGTGGACTCTACAGGCATTGTGAGACTAAAAATATATCAAAATTTTGGAAAAATAACTCTAAAAAAATACTTATTAAGGAGCCCACCTTGGTGCTCAGGCATGATTTGTTCACACCTAGACTAGTTGCCTTGCCTTGTCTTAGGAAAATTTTTCTATTGGTTTTTTAATTGAATATGTATTTAATTTTTTATGGTTTTTCATTGGAAAAAATGGAAATTATATATTACTAGAATATTATTGAAATATATAATCACACATTTTTCTGAAATATACACATTATTATTATTAGACTTTGTAATTTGATGTTATATCAAGATTATTTATGTATTCCAATATTATTTAGAAAATAATAGAGCTAAAAGTATACATAATTACTATTAAATATTTAAAAACATGCATGATATAATATACCTGTAAAATTATTTAAAATTTTTTGTATGGATGTCTACATATCGCACCATAAAAGTACAAAATGTTTGTGATACCATACAAAAACTTAACTGTTTCTTCAGTATCATGAAAACATAGCATAACATCACTAACTAGCACACAAGACCAATCTGACTTTGATTTTATTAACGACCATCATCACCTGGCCTTCACAAATTCCATGAGGTATTTTATTAGGCACATAAATCTGAAACAAAATAGATTTGGGCTTTTTGCTACTTCACTTCATTTGTTTGTTGACAGAAAGTCTAACAAATCAATGAATATGATATTTTCTCACTTGACCGTAAAGTGTGTTACAGGACTCGACTGTAGCAATGAAACATGCCATCACATCAAGGGATAGAAAACTTGCCGTTCTATCAGAAAAGATGCATGCATATCTTTTGTTGTCCGATTCAATTGAAAAGGAAGCTATAGCAGTGAAGCAGACAGTGGATAGAGCTCAAAGGCTTGTGAGTGAAAAAGAGCAAGTAGGCATGTAGTCAAAAAAATATGCTAACTTTAAGTATGAATGGAAATTCATATCCATACTACTAACTTGCCTGCTGAATTCAGTGGTTGAATTGAAAGTGAAGATGGACAGGGTCACAAGATTGGAAAAGGATTTCATTGGTATGTTATTTTTCACATTTTTAGATGGTTTAATACCCTCCAATACTTGCTGCTAATTCAATGTGTGTTAACATGCTTCCAGTATTTGACTATGCTTACAATAAGGATAGATTTGTACTCTTCCTTAATGCCATGATGAATTCCTATTGTCATTTCTTTTATGAAATTGCCTGTTTTATAAAATTGATCAGTGGTTTTGGAATTCCAGAGACTGATAAATTTTTTTAGTCATGCTATTCTGAGTGCATTAAATTTTGGGAGTTTCAAGGAAAAATTGCATGACTCAGTTACGATGATGGAAATATTTGATTATGCTATTATGACTTTTGCGTGTCTAAGTTGAGAATAGCAATAATAAAGAATTTGTAATGTATCAATCCAACTGTAATATGAAAGCATTGCAGTCTCATTTTGTTTTCTCTAGGGTCTATAACATTTTGATATTGATGGCATATAATGTACGTTCCAATTAGAAATTTTGAATAAGCAAGCTAACATATGCTAGATGGAAATTTGACATTTCGTTGTTAATAATAGAAGCCCATAAGATGATATCTAAATTTTATATTGACATGTAAAGGAGTAGATAAATTCTGCTGTTAATGCTTTGAGTTTTAACTAACTACAGTTTGTTTGACTGAGTTTTAACAAGTATCCATATGTTTCAGTGTCAGTTTTCTTGGTGCCATTCCTGTGTCTATCATCACATTGGTCTTGATTGATAAAAAAAATTATGATGTTTTATTTGTGTGTTTTAGGCTTTGTTTGGGAAGAGTTTCAACCAATTTTAGGAGTTGGATAGAACTGAAGTTGAAGTTAATTTCGTAAATTGAATTGAAATTACATAGTAATTAAGGTAGTGAAAGTTTATATATTATAGTTTGTGCAATAATAATGATATTAGAAGTTTGTATAATAATAATGACATTAAAGGTTTGTGTAGAACTAAAGTTGAAGTCGAACCAAATAAGACCTTAAACTTTTAAAGGATGAATTTGCATGTAACAAACCTATAAAAGCAGATCAAGCTTGGCATTTGTTGTGGATTCTTTTGTGGATAATTTAATGCTAACTTTTCAAGTACAAGCCTTGTTACAATGATGAGGTTGATCTATTATGATAATAGGCTTAAAGTATGAAATAAGCTTTCTATTTGTGGGGTGTAAGAATGGTACAGTTACATCATCCATAGATCCTACATTGGTGGGAGATTCATATATTAGATTTTCTTTTAATTTAATGATAACTTGATAGGTTGGTGTTGTACATGATACGATAAAAGTGTGGATAAATATTCATCCAAAATGGATATTTATATAAACTAATTTAGTAAGGTATAATAATAATAATAATAATGAATACTTAATCCAGCCAGATGGGTTTGAAAATATGAATCATTCTCCTTATTCCTATTCATCATTAATTTTTTTGTTAAATTATCTAATTTCAATCTTTTTCTTCATTTTTAACCGTGTAAATTTTGGTCTTCCCTTCTTTTATCCTTATCTAAATCTATTGATTTATCAAATCACATTAATTAGGCTATAGTTAGTCAAAATGGTAGAAGTAGACATTTGCACTTTTCAATGTAATCATGGAAATGCCCTATTGTTAAAAGAGTATTTGCATATGATTATGATTTCTATGTAAAAAAAAAAAAAAAATCCTTGTTTGCTTCATAATTATAGTGAGCTTCTTTTTCTTTATTTTTAGTAATTCCGGTCTTATTGAATCCTGTCAAATTACTTACAATATGACAAAGTTAACAAACTCATCCATGCTTGCAGCTAAATTTATGTTCTTAAAGAAATGTGTTGTCTGCTTTTGAATCTGACTTGTGCCAGTTTTTCATGTGAAATTTATTATTGCAGACAAAATCTGCTATTTGGAAAATGAACTTAAAACTTGCCAAGAGGAACTTCATAGAAAGGATATCAGTCTTGCAACCATGAAAGAACAGCTAGCAGCAGCAACGAATACAAGCTCCCCTCAGTCAGAAATTGAACAAATATCCACTAAAATAACCATTTTTTTCTCTTATTAGAATTGATTAAATGACACTCATCCTTGTGTATGCCAACCAACTTTTTGTTTCCTTATGTCCATAACCTCCAGAATTCTGTTAAATTGAAGGATCAAACCATTGGAGATTTAACATCAGATAAGCAGGTTTTATTTGGTTAACGTCTAAAAAGAAACACAGTTTATAAACTACTAGTTATTCCATATGAAATTCCAAATGCCCAGGCACTGCGCCGTGAATTGAAGAGCTTGGAAATTATTCTTCAGGACATACAAAAGACTCTTGGTAATATGACTGCAGAGGTCTGAACAAGCCATTTCCAACATTACCAAGAAATGCTCTTTATCATCATTTCATAAACAAGTTGTAGATTATTTCTGGGCATTTTGACTATTCAAATTTCTATACGTGTACATATCTTTTTTTAACCACTTTCACTTTTTTGGGTGTAAATTTGTTTGCCATGATAAGCAGGGTAACAAATTGCCGATGATGGTACTGGAAGGAAAAGAAAGCAAAACTATTGGCAAAGGGGAAACTAAAAATGAGGATGTCACGTGATATATTGACATTGCAAATGCTTATGATTTAGTCAATTTTAAGCTAGCAACTGCTTGGCAGCCTAATCCTGATAAAGGTTCTGATTCTGTACTTGCATGCTGTAGACTTGAAGATGATACTCGATGCTTTGGGGCCAATCCTTTGCACAACGTTTGTGAGAGAAATCTTGGTGAAAAGCCAGGTGCATCCTTCTCTTGTATATATCTCATGCAAAGAATGTGATGACTGTTTCCCTGGTTAAATTTGTTGGAAACTTGAATATGCTAATAAAAAAGTATTGTGACCTTATCAAAGTGACCACTTTAAGTGCTGAACTCTTCAACTGACATAAATTCATCACAATTTTCTATAATAAATATTGCAAATTAGTTACATTGTGTTGTTCTTTATTTCAGATATATATATTTATCAAAACTTTGTACAGTAAGCATTAGGCATTCCATAAGAGGGCTCTATGTACACACAGTACATTAAAATGGCATTCACCTTTTGCAATCTATGTTAGGAGAATGTGGATGTTTGAGAAAAGTGGGAGCAAGACAAAGTCCCAGATTACATTAGGAGAATGAGTATGTTTGATATCCTCCCGTGATAATTATCAATAGCTTTTGGTTGTGATTAACAGAACTTCTAGTTGACATGTTGATGCGTTTGTTCATTCTTTTGGCTTGACTTCCATGGGAAACTGACAGTGGTTTTTGACTAGCCAAAATGAGGTCATCTTTGTTAATTTTGGCATGCTGGTGCACTTGTTTTTGTGGACCTTCCACTGCCTTGGCTATCAATTATGAAAATTAAATCATGGTTGGATAGAGAAAATTATGCGGCAAAATTTTCTTGCCATTAGATAATTGATATAATTCATTTTCGTTTTGTTTATTTATCCAAGATACTTTTGTGCAATCCACAATGCAGTTATGATGCTACATCATGAGCATCCACTAGTGACTGATTATTCTTGCATGGACCCTGCCACAAGCTCATGCTTATCTGAAGTAAGCATCCTGCTAACCTTGCGTTTGCCCATCTGAGTGTAATTATTTACCAGGAAATAATTGACTCTTGTTCAAATCTTCCATTTTGCAGGCCGTTAGTAGCCCTTCTCAACTAGGAGCTGATCCTCAATCAACGGACTTTTTGCACGAGACTGCCCTAGAAGCTAAAAAGGTCTTTCAATTGCTTGTCTGGTTCCCGTGCTTCTTGTGTATATCTCTAATTGCTACAATAACTCACGGCTATCCCATGTTTAGATAATTGGAATTTGCGTGGATTTAAGAAGATTTTGGATTGGACAAATGAATCACGTTAAAAGAATAAGCTAGTTTCATTCAGATCTGCATAGCCATATTTGGAGATAGTTTAACCTGCAAACCATGAGCTGTTTTTTTGCCATGCAGGATACAGGTATATCTCCGATGAATCAAACACAATGAGAACTCAGTAAATGCAGCAAAAGCCTGGGAGATCATTGATGGTGGTTATTTACTTTTATTTTCTCCTGTAAGCATGCAAATGTCCTGTTGTTTAATATTGTTGATAGTCTTCTGTAAACCATTTTCCTTTTGTTACGTGATTTTTACTTTTTTCTGTAACATATTTTCATGATAGTTACCTGTTTTTCGTAATTTACTACAATTTGGTGGACATATCGGTAACGTTTTGACATATTTCATATCACATGGATAAGGCCTACACCTTTTTTTTAAAAAAAAATTGACCCGTGCAGAGCAACATGGATTAAATTTCGACAGTAACGCATGTGACTTTACCTATTTTTGCTTTCTTTTCTTCTGTTCATTCGTTTCTTTTCTCCTACCTTAATTTCAATCATATTGTTTGCATCCAAGCAATCTTTACTGATTGATTCTTAAAATGCACATTGCAAATAATAAAAATTAAAAAGTGTAATGAGTAAAGGGAAAGAAAAAAGAGAGAGAAAGCAAGTATATCATGAGCGGTAGGTAGTTGCTGTTGAGGAAGAATCACATGTTTGTATTTTTATCAAGAGAGTTTATGAGTTATTGATACAGGCGATTCTGAGATATTTCAGATGTAAATGGTGGTGCGGTGACATGTTTCTCCTTGTCATTTAAACTCATATGATATTGATGTCTAATATCATGCTTACAATTGGTGCATATGATATTGAGATCGTTCGTTCTCGCTCTGTAGAATCGATTACTTTATTCCATGAAAGTTTGTGGTAGACAGGTGCGGCTGAGTTGACCGATACCGAGCTTCAAGATATGCGAATCTTATCTGGTCGTTCCTTCCACTGCTCTTACAGTACGTCCAAGATTTTGTTAGTTAAAGTTATTTTTTAAATAAAGTTGATGTTAGATGGTAATTAAGATTATAGAAGGTTATATATATGTTAAAATTTATGTTATAATAATAATGTTAATTTGTATAAAATTAAAGTTAAAATTGAGTTAAACAAGATTAAAATTCACACATTTATTCATGTGAAATCTTGCTCGTTAGTCTTCCACACTCACATCTTGTGTTGGTCACAAATAAATAATTTAGATAATCTAGAAGACAGAAATATTGTGATTTATGAAAGTTGCTAATTACATATTTACATGTAATTGAAGATCTAAAGATTTCATAATCAAACATAAATCTCGTAATGTCGATTACAAGATTTACCACAACCATGTTCATTTTTACCATTGAAATTTATATCAAAATCTTTTGCATCATATTTATTTAAGATTTATGTTATATTCTTGTAATCTTACTAATAAATTTAAACCAGATGTCGCCCAAATTTATAAATTGAGTATGTTACATCAAAATTTTCTAACTTGAATAACTAATGAACAATGTATGATATGGTATTTTTCAATCTATTGAAGAAAAAGAAGTCCTTATTCTAATCTATAAAGTCTACGAATAAATAATTTTTATCAGATAAATAAGTCAGTCGAGAACATCATCATTATCGAAAAATTCATTAGATAAATTTCATTAATCAATCGATTGTTAGTAAAAATCTCTGTAGACATCTATATAATAATTTTTTTTTAAAATAAAAAATCATTGCATAACTAATTAATTTACAGTATAACGCATTAAAATGTGGACGTAATCTAAGTTATTTTTGTTATAAAAAAAGATTGTGTTGGTTCCTACTGAAATTTTTATGTAAACATCACTCAAAAGTGGTGCTTATCCTTAAATTTAATAAAAAAAATAAAGTTTTGAGCACTTACAGAATCTTGACTTTGAATGCCTTTATAAACTCTTGATCATTTTTGTTAAAATTTTTGGATTTAAATTTCAATACCTTTAAACTGATGATCAATACTTATTTTTATTTTTATTCTTGTTTAATTATTTAATAATAAAATTTACACAATTAATTTTAAGAAATTTCACACTTATTAGAAGAATTTTTTCTTTAACTACAAAATATCCCATCAAATCAATTGCACTAACTCAATCAAACAATATTTGTGATGCTTCCGGCTTTTTCCAGGTTAGAACTCTATAAAACATGATATCAAAATTATTGTAAAAAATAAATTATGCTAAATTTTATAAAAATATCAAATTTAAAAAATAAAATTATTATTTTGAAAAATACGTCTAAAATGTTTTTATATAAATTTTACAAATAGAGTTTATAAAAAATCATTACACATCAGTGCTGTATTTGTTTCTGTTTTATTTACGGAGAAACCCATTTTGAAAATGATAAAAAGTTGAGGTTAAAAAAAAATTAAAATTAAAATTAAACTCGTAAAAGTTTTATATAATAATTTGTATACATAAAAACTTATAAAAAATTAAGTCTCATTTGTTAACGAAGATTTATCTTTAATTTTAATTCTAACATTATAAAAAATTAAAATTAAAAGTAATTTCATAAATAATATAAAAATTATATAATAAGTTATAAGGTAAAAAATTTTATATAAAAATTTGAATAATATATAAAATTTTATATAAAATTAAAATTAAAGATAAAATTAAATTAAAAAATATGATTTAAAATACTCTCCTCGAAGTTTTAAAAAACCGAGGTCGGGTTGTGTGAAGCGTCACTGAAGCCTGTCCCACTTCTGACCCAACCGTCAACTCAACACGATGCTCATGTCTACTCGCCACCAGATGCCACCGTCCCTCGCCGTCCTCCTCCTGCTCTTTGCCGTCCCCGCCGCCGCCCTCCCGTCGGAAACCGTCTACGACGTGCTCCTCGCCTACGGCCTCCCGCCGGGCCTCCTCCCGGACAATGTCGAATCCTACTCCCTCTCCGACGACGGCCGTTTCGTCGTCCAACTGAACGCCCCCTGCTACGTCCAGTTCGAGTACCTCGTCTACTTCGACCAGACCATCGCTGGCGTCCTCAAGCTCGGGCGGATCCGTGATCTCAAGGGCGTCCAGGTCGAGAAGTTCATTCTCTGGCTCGACGTTGACGAGATCAAGGTCGACTTGCCCCCGAACGACTACATATATTTCCAGATTGGGTTGATTAGCAAGAAACTTGAGGTCGAGCAGTTCAGGACCGTACATTCGTGTGATGGTAATGGAGCCGGATGTGGCAAGGCGATTGGCCGGCTCTTTAAGGTACGTGAAGATATGTTCTGTTTGTTTTTTGTTCTTTGAGGTTGTTTACGATAATATGTTTCTTGATTGTTGTGGTGCTGGGGATTTTGGACAGAGATTGTATCTTATTTTCCCGAGTTAGAGGGGTGAACGGATCAGATTCACATTTGTTTAGCTCCATAGTAGTTGTAGTCCTTGGTTGTTGGTAGGATTGAGGGTTTGAGTTCGTATAGCTCTTTCTGTTAGTTTTGATCGATTTATTGTTTGATTGACTTATATGTTGTTTTGTTGATTGAATTCTTGGAGGTGATTGCATTTGGTGATGGTAAAATAAGAATGCACGAGATAGAGGGGAAAAGGAGGAGGAAGAGGCCAAGCACAGTTGGGAAGAGGATGGTGGAGGGAAAGGAAGGCCCTCCTTCGTTCAGCAGCCTTAAATATCTTATTGATATGATTTCCCAAATATACATATGTAGGAGATGGTGGTTATAACAAACCAACCAAATGCAACAAAGTAGTTGGTTAAGATACAACCATGCATAATAATATGTGATAAAATACAAATATCTGCTAACATTTAGGAAATTGGTGGGTGGATGGGTGTGAGTATAGTTCACCGGATCAGTTTTTTTGGTATCCAATCTGATAATTGGGTGTAATACTGAAAATCCCTTAGATCAACCAATTTTAGATTGTGGATCAGATCTGGGTCAACATATCGGTCGATTCAAACAATTTTCTTTATGGAGCAAAACCAGATTGACCAATCCTTTTCACCTGCCAATAACGGTTGTTAACTTAGGGATCATTCACCAACCCCACTCTTCCACTCCAGGAGTAGGAAAAAATAATTTTCAAGTGAACGATTTTGAGATGGGAGAGGGGGAAGAGTGATTTTGATAATAGAAGGAGTAAATTGAAGAATGTAAATGTCATCATGAAAATAAGAATACTTCTAGAAGTTAGAGTAGGAAGAAGTAAACAATGCGTTAATGCTGTAAGTGATTTTCTCTTTTCTTTTTCTCTTCAAGCCTCTTGATCTCCAATCCAATTGGGTAGATCTTTGTGTTTATGAAATAAGGCCCTCAATCTACACTCTTGGAAGTGTTTTTTGGGAGAAGACTTCAAATCAGCACTTGATTTATCTTCTGAACTCTATCTTAAGTGGATTCTCTTTTTCATCTCATTTCTTTCATTTGAAAAATACAAAATATTTTTGAACAAATTCAAAAAAATGTTTTCGATTGCCATTGTGGGGTTTGGGCAAACTTGATAAATATTCACGCTTTAATGTATTAACTTGTCATGGAGACATACATGACACCATAGGTTTTGTATTTGGAAGAAAAATGGCTTTTGACTAAAAATAATGAAATTATGGGTTCTAGTTTTTAAGCTGGTTGATCTATGGGTATTAAATGATCTGAATTTTTTTACACTAATTATTTCCTGGTTTAGGGGGGGGGGGGAGGGGGGGGTGGTTCTGTTTGCATAATATGTTGAACATATTTTATCCATCTTTACAAGAAGTTTTACTCTGCGGTGATATATTACTCTTGTTTTGTTCGGGATGTCATTAAGAATTTCTTCAACATTTCACTATACGTTTTTGGAGCAATTGAGATAAATCTAGGTAGGATTGTGTGGTGATTATTGGCTGCTAGTATGGAGCGTACTGTCACATATTGGGCCATAATCACAGGCAAGTAATTTTATGCTGGATGATAATAGTCTGTCCTAATAGATAGGCTAACAAGTCTGTTCGTCAAACTTTGATGGCTTTGATTTAAAAGGCAACTGCAAATTCTTTTAATTGATTATCTTGTGCCTATTCATTCTTTCATATTTTTCTGTTTATGTTTCCTCTTGGTTCTGTTAGCCTGCGCTATAACTTCAGTATTCACATCAATGCTTATAGTTACAATTTGATTCCCAGTTAGTTCATATTTTGATCCTTTTTGTGTTTAACTTTACGCCAAATATACTTCTAAATGGTATCTTTTATACCACGATCTTTGTTTTGGGTGGTCATAAGAATATATATAAAAGTAGTATACATATAAAGGTAGAAAAAAAGATGAATAACTTAGGTGTTTTATGTTTAGTAAAATTTGGTTTTTCATGGTGAGCATATTACTCGGTGGCTTAAACACCGAGTGCTTTTCAATTTTGCAGGTCCCGGAACCTTCCATGGAAGCCGCAATGCTTCTCACAGAATGACATTGGAATGCAAATGCTGCATCGATTGCCGTAGAAGGATATACTGTTGTTGAATATTTCAAGAAAGTGTATACTTGGAAAGTATATACTGTAGTATAATACCTGATGTCTTGCTTCAAGGATTGGCGACAGTGTTGTTTAAACTTCTACCTTTTATGAGGCTTCATCCCCAGGCGTCGGCAATCATCTTGTCGGCCTTCAATATTCCCTATTATTGTTCCAGTGTGGTTGCGGCAAATTACTGTTTGATGCTTTGTCCGAGCAAGGCATGTAGTGGCAAGAAAGTCTGTAGTTTGTGTTGAATCATACAATTGTATTATATTTGTGAGTGAATGTTTAAGATTTAGAATTTAAGGTTAAAATTTTCAATATTTGATTATTATAAGTATATGGTAAAAATTTTATTTAAATTTGTTAGGGATAATGTTCTATTACTTTTTGACGATGAGCAATGTGAGTTTTATATGTGTTAATTTTGATTAATGTCGATTAATATAATAGGTTATTAGATGAGTTACTTCAATATTAACTTAATGGGAAGTGGTTAAGTGTTAACTCAATAGAGTTAGTCCACTGTGTTAAATGTTAACTCAATGAAGTTAGTTCATTGTGTTAAGTGATAACTTAACAAAGGTTATTGGAAATGATTATGTATTGACAAGTCATAACTTAGCAAAGTTAGTCTATTGTATTTGAGTTATTTTCATGAAATTTCTTATTTATTATTTATCATATGTGCGTTGCATTTTTTAACTTTGAGGAGTAAGTTCGTTAAGTTAGGACTTAACTCTATGGATATTAAATTACATAACTATTTTGAATAAATCTTACTAATTTATCGGATCTTGTTCATGTATCATTTATTTAATATTATTATGAGAAAATGTCTCGTAGAAAATATCTATTCTACGGGAACGTAGAGATTTAATATGATCTTTGAGCTACCATGTAACCACATTTTAATCATGGAGAACGTGATTAAAGAATAAGTCGTTGAATTTAAAGTATTAATACCTCTTTGTATTAAGTGAAAAATATACATACACAATCATCCAATGCATTACTGAGAGTAAAAGGTTGGAAGTCTATCATTGGAGTGATTGTGAAGATTTAGACTCGGAGGAGTCACATTTGCTTTTTGAGAAAAACGATTTGGTTTTTTGTTTAGAATTTAATCTTTTGAGTTTTTTTTTTGTGCTTAAGTGTTTTTGATAATCTATTTCATAAGGGTTATTGTAGAAGATAATACTAAAGGGTAAAACTTTTGTTGTATTTTGGAGGCAAACTTAACAAGGGTTCGTTGAGTTAGGAGTTAATTTAATAGAGTTGGTACTTTATTTAAGTTGGTATTTTATGTGAATAAAGGTTGTAGACATCGAGTCGTGGAGTAAACTAAAAACTCCAGGAGATAACTTAAGTGAAGCTTAATGAGTGAAGTACTCGGGTGTAGGGAACCACTATAAATTTCCTGTGTCGTTTTTATTTTTGTTTTCTCAACCTACTAATTAATTCAACTCAACCTATTTGTTTATTAAAAAAGGGTAGATCTCTTAATTCACTCTCTTCTTAAGTGGTCTCAATTCTACAAGATTAAATAAAGACTTGAGTAATTTAAACATTTTAAAATTGAGTAATTTTTGTTTAAATTCAATCATTGATTTTTAAATCAAAAGATATTAATGAATGTTACTTTGACTTCATTTGTTAGTAGAGCTCCAACTTCAATTTTAGTTCTAACAACAGTGGAGAGTTAGATTTAAGAATAGTTTTGTAAACGATGTTATAATAAATTATGATATAAGAGTTTGCGTATGGAAGTTTGTGTAGTGATAATAACATACGAGAATTTATATAAAATTAGTGTAGAGTTAAAGTTGAAATTAGAATTGGGTCAACAAATAAAACATTAGATTATATTATAAAAAATAGTAGATTATACCATCTAGCTAACTATATAATTAGAATTTAACATTTTTAAGAAGGTAAATTAAAAAAAGGTGCGCCTCTAGGAACACTTTTCATAGATTTTAAATAAGGTTTATGTGATTCTAACCACCACGGCTATTTTAATGGCATGTATAAAGCTAAAAAAAATAACAACGTTTATACATGATATTTTGAAATATCTAATAATATTTTCTGAATTTTATGTATTTTAAATAGCCTTTACGAAGCTCTCCGTAACTTTGACCAAATGAATGAAAGCAATCTGTTTATTAAGCAAGCATATTGTCATAATTCATCACTTAATATCTTGATGGTACCCAAACAAAAAGTCATTTTATATGTTAGATGTGATTTAGTTGTCAACAACAATTTGCTCCTATTAATATGAATTACAATTGCTACACTTAACCTAACGCTTTTTTTTAAAAAAACAATTAAGAAATAAATAAGGGGTTTACATGAAATTTAACCCTCCGTATTTACACCAGTGCCACGGCAGCTAGCGGACACCGACCAACCACATCTTTCATAACCCATCACGTACGATCTTTATTTTATCAAATATAAAGGTTTCAGTTTGTTGCAATAGTGTTATCGTACATCAGTTTTTTATAAATTTTTATACGTCATTATAATTATATAAATTTTTATTTTATAATTTATTATATAATTTTAATTTTATTTATTTTACTATTCTTAATTTTAACTTGAGTAAATATAGCTAATAAAAGAAAAACACTTCTAAAAAGGTAAGTAGGTAACTACTCTGGGCCGCACGTGAGGGAGCGGTCCAATTCGGTCCAAAAAAGACTGGCCCACCTTCTAGAAAGGTGAATACTCTGGGCCGCACGTGAGTGAGTGGTCCAATTCTACATTAGTTGTGATTAATGTTTTCGTAAGGGAATGGTGGGCCCTAAGGTCAGACGTGTCTAATTTTAACGTATCTTTAAAAAACGTTTTAAACGTGTTTTGTATATTGTTGGAAATCTCACGACGTTCGTTACATTCAAATTAACAACAAAAAAGTTAATGATTTTACCAAAATTTAAACTTGTAAAATCTGAACCCATTTGATCGGCTTTGGGGTTTTTGGAACCCTTTTTAGGTAATCTGTGGAAGAAAAATAAAATTTAAAAAAATAAAAAAACCAATCTTTGAAATTATTTTTACGTTTGATTCAATTTCTTTTATACGAAATTCTAACATCATTATTATCATACAAATTTTAATATATAGATATTTATTACTTTAATTACTACATAATTATAATTTTATTTACAAAATTAATTTTAATTTCAAGTATATCTCATTTTCTAAACTTCTTTCGAACGAATCGCGTTCTCGAGTGTGGTGATATGGTACCTCGATTTTTTTGCGTGTCATGTCACAAAGAAATCCGGTAAAAAAAACAACAAAATAAAAAATGGACCTCATTGAATTTCATGATTTTTTTTAAAATATAATAATACTAATTTAATTTTATAAATAATAAAAATTATAAAAATTATTTAATAAATAATATTATAATATATAATGAAAAATATGATTACAATGATAAATAACTAGATAAATGATACAATAATTATCATCACGCCACTGTAGGCCTCGTGCGTGTGGAGGCCCACACATATTTTTATTTTTTCTTTATATAACGACGATTTCTCCCAGGTTTGCTTGAGTCGAGAATTTCTCGAATGTTGATTTAAAAAAAAAAAAATCAAAATGACGTTTTTTTAAAAGGTGAGATTAAATTAAGCAAAATCAAAAAAAAATGTATGTTAGGTATGAAAATCGCCACGGTCATATAAAGTTTAAGGCTACGGAAGAGGTAAAAAACGGCTAAGAAAAGTGGAAAATATAATTTAAATTTTAAATTGAAAAGAAATAAAAATCAGGGAAGCCAAAGTAAGTGTTTAACATTATCGTCATAATATTCTCTGATTTATTTATCTGTTCATGGAGCCAAGTAAGTTTTTTTATTTATTTTTCTCGGAATTTGGTAGCTTGCCATGGGCCGGTTGGTTTTTTCCGGCTCGAGTAAACCAACCACCCGGTCTGAAGTCTCCGTCAACCGTAACAAACTCTTCGGCACGAAAGGTGGGTATTTTTTATAATAATAATTTCTTGAACTAACTTTAATTTTAATTTTACATATATTTTTATCTTATAATTTACTATATATATATAATTTTAATATCATTTGTAAAATTACTTTTAACTTAAATTTTTTATATTTATTAGAAATAAAGTTGGAATTAAAATTTCATTAATAAATGATACCTCAAATGACGTATTACTACCGATTAATCAATTAATTAAGTAATCTATTGCGTCGTTGATTGACTTTTTATTCGAGGGTTCTCCGATTACGTCGACGTCTCAACCTCTCTTTAATGTTCGAGGACGCGCGTTTACGTAACGCGGAATCTACCGAGTTTACAAATGCCTGGTTTTGCGGATCGTATTTTTATTTTAATCGAAAGGTACTTGAAAAAACTTTTAATGCGGGATCGAAACCCAGCTGTCGTTCTAGATTTTTGTGCGGTAATATAATTGCTCCTTTCATTAATTTCAAGTAGAAAAACTATACCACCAATTAATTAAATCGATAGATTGATGCATCCGACGTCGATTGCGACACGTTTACGAATCGTTAATCTAGTTTTGGTTTTAATTTTATGTAAAAAAAATTTGTGTTATTTTTATTTTTTAGTTTATTATATAATTTTAATATTATTTATAAAATTATTTTTAACTTTAATTTTTTATAATTATTGAAATTAAAATTAAAACTAAAATTTTATAAATAAGACCTAAATATTCAATTTTAAAAGGACTTCGAATGTAAGTTACTTGAGTTTTAGTTTTAACGTGTAAACATTATTATATAAATTTTTATCATAAAATTTAATATTATTTATTTTATTACTCTTGATTTTAATATTTTACCATTATTAGAACTAACTTCACGAAATTAAAAACAGATTAGGATATTTTTCGGTTTTGAGATTGATGGGGGAGGAAAATGCAAAATGCCCATCGCTTCAGGTTCCCCAGTTCCACCACTACGTTTGGCCCGGTTAACCAATAACCACCACTCCCCACCACACCCGCCCCTTCTCGTCCTCCCCTCTCGCCATGCCATTTTTTAATGCATCCCAGAGTCCTCTGTTTCTCTTTCTGGACAGGAGGAGGAGGAGGAGGAGGAGGAGGAGGAGGAGGAGGAGGAAGGTGAAGGAGGGATGGGAGTATGCGTGTCGAGAGGGCGGGAAGGATGCACCGGAGGGAGACTGGTCACGCTGAAAAAGTCGAGGAGGCGGAGGAGGGGCGTGAGGGGGAGGCGAAAATCTTTGGAGACGATCATCGAGACCGGGCCCGAAGTGGAGGGCAGCGGATCCGAAGGTGGCGGTAATGTCGATGGAGTCTCCCACGCCAATCCCTCCTTTCAAGGTATTCAAAAAGGCGTCACTCTTGCTGGTAGTGAACTTTTATTAAGTTATGTTTGTGTGGGAGGGGAAAGATTCTCTTTTTATTTGTGTGCGTGTGTATGTTTTGTGAAAGTTTCTGTTTTATTCTTACATTGTACTCTTTTTTCTTTTTATATGGAATTTCGGATTCAGAGTGGATTCTGGAAAAGGCGGCATCTTTTGGATGGTGTTTTTTGGTTGCATCGTGGTACTGCGAGCCTGCGTTTGAATGAGCGTCTTTGGTTTTTGGACAGTGAAAAAGTTGCATGGTGGAAGTTGGTTGGGGGTTTTCAATTTTGGGGTGTTTATGGTTCTGAATCTTTGATATTTCCCTTCAAGTCGTTTGCTCTTGTTCTGGGAGGTGCTATTCAATACACATGGGCGGCAGTGACCTCTCTTGTGTTTGGTTTCCGGGAAAAGAATGTGTGTTTCCTTCGTGTTTCATTTCAATTTACATTCTCATCTACTCAAGTGGCTCGGTTATATATTCTGCAAAGTCCTCCATTATGTTGACCTTTTATTCATTTTGATGGGAAACTCCTGCTCTGGAGTAATTGAGGCTTGCAGTGGCCGTTTAGTTATTTTAGCAACTAAATTATCTTTTGAGTGGTCTCCTGTGGTTCTTATTGGATGGTGCACTAATTAAGAATTTGAACAAATTTGAAGGCTGATTTTTTATTCGATGTAATTGCTTAAAACTTATGCTCAATGTTTTTGGGTATCATCAAGGATTATGGTTCAGTTTCTCTCACGCAGAGGAGAATATTTTGTTATTTATTCAATGATAACCTTGTCATCCCCAATATTGACCCAAATAACATTAGAGATGGTGTTGTCACAATCCACAAACCTAACTGGTATGCTTAAATCAGAAACATCTCTAGTAGGATAAGGAATTAATGTATTCGTGTATGATTTAGGGGTGTAAAAGGAATATGTTCCAACTGGATGTACTTATATCCAAATATATATCTGTTTAATATCTAGATAATTTGAATCTATTCGATTAATATTTGGATAGATATTTGAATATTTGAGTTTTTATTCAATGGATTTATCCTAATTTGGACGATCAAATTCAGATAATCTGAATCAAAAAATTCAAATTCAAATATCAGCAATACATTTTCCTAGATTTTATTTGTAGAGAAAGCACAAATATAAATTTACTGTGATTTTTATTGTTAAATATAGTATTTTCAAATGTTTTTTAGTTTTGTATCCTTTTTATTTGTATACGGAATATGTCATTGTAAATCTACATGTATATATTATTTGGATTGATGGATATCCAAATAATTGCTAAATGGGGAGCCGTTTAATGGATTTTAGATTATAGACCATCCAGATAGTTATTAAATGGATTCGGACTGGTGGATATCTTAGTACCTAAACAGATTCAGATCCTATTTTGATCAGCAGATATGATGGCATGCTTGAATATGGTTCAGACATTTTCATATACAAATTTTGGAACTCAAATTCTGTTCAATGGATATCAGATTTGGATTTTTTACTGCTAGATGAATTCAAATTTGTATCAGCTACTTCAGCTTATATGTGAATTTCATTTTTTTGTAATAGATACTAATATATATTTGAGGTCTTCATTTTTCCATAGGAAAACGTTCTATTTTGACATGTCCATTTCTTAAAATGACTACAGCTTTGTCTGGAAGTATTGAGGAGGCATGGTTTGATACCGTTACAACAGACTTCGAGTTTGAGTCTGATGATGATTTTTTGAGTGTACAGGAAGGTATGGTAAAGACTTGATTATTGAAGTTCTGAAAGTACAATCTTCATACAATTTTAACAAGATCATGAGTAGTTGTAGAGGTGTCTCGTTTTCCAATCAATGGTAAAGATGTATCATCATCAATTTTCTGAAGTTTTACATATTTCCTATTTGAAAGATTCCAACCATGAAGATCTCAATGCCAATGTTCCCATAACACCTGCTGGTGATCCAAGGCATAGTCACAGATTAGGAGAGATGCCCAAGGAGTCTTCTGATAAAAATGGTAATCACCATTCTGAGGGGACTTTAAATGACAACAAGCCCATCTCATTCAGAGAAGATGCTGCTGGAAGTGGTGAAGATGGCTTGCTTGGTAGTTGTGGTATGATTCCCAACAATTGCTTGCCGTGTCTCACATCCACTACCTCCACAATAGATAAGAGAAGTTCTTTAAGTTCCAGTTCACCAAACTCAAGGAAAAAGTCTGCCTTGAAACTTTCCTTCAAATGGAGGACTGCAGATGAGCAGCCACCTACCCCTCGTGAGTGTCATTCCTGTTTCACTTTGCCACACCAATTTTCATTCACGAAGTTTGCAAGATTTTAATTTTTTACATTTCCTTGTTTGTTCTAGAATCTATGAAGAATCGTCTTGAAAGGCCAATAGCAGGTACACAGGTTCCCATTTGCTTATTAGAGAAGAAAATGCCTGATAGCTGGTCTTATATTGACCCTTGTACCTTCAAGATTCGTGGAAAAAACTACCCAAGGTATTGTAAAGGAATATTAGATATAGATTATGATTCGTATCAAACATTTAATAGCTTGTATATTAAATGTTATTTGTTCATTATATTCTTTTTGGATTGAAATTTGAACTTAATGGTTGGTAACCTACTAATAAATGCTTTTACTTTGTTATTTTAGGGACAAAAGGAAAGAATTTGCTTCCAATTCTTCAGCATATTACCCTTTTGGTGTTGATGTTTTCTTATGCCAGCAAAAAATCAATCACATTTCCCGGTTTGTGGAGCTTCCTGATGTGGACTCCTTGGGCAAGTTTCCATCAATTCTTGTAGTAAATGTCCAGGTATTTTCTTAAGTCAAATTTAGCATTTGAACTTATTAAACTTTTAGTGATAAATGGATTCTTTTATATGCATGAATCCCTCTACAATAATTTACAATCCTATGTACCCTATTGTGCTTATTGTGGCACATCATATTAATAGAAATCCTTTTTCACCTTTACGTAGTGAAGTGCCCCTTCTATGACTTTTTGTTATGTCACAAAGGGTCTTCGCTTGTGTGATCTTTGTTTGAGATCTAACCTCAAGTCTCGATATGTTCTTTCTTGAATCTCTCAATTGCATTCATAGGATAGATAATCTTGAGTCTTTAGAATTGATAGATTAAATTCCACAAAGGTTGTCTTGTCCATTGCCACATATCAATTGTAGAAGTTGTATTAGTTTAATGTAGAGAATGCTTGTCAGTATGGTTATTTATGCTATTATATAAGGGAAGAGGAATTGGTAGTAACATTTTGATGTATTGAACCAATTTTGTACTTTCCTAAAATTTCCATGTGGATGCATCAAATATTTGCATGTTTGTGTGTGTTTGTGTTGTATGGATGAGCAGGTAGGTAATTGGGAATTTTGGGGAGGTTGGTGGGAGTGTGCACGCAAGGTACAGACTTGTGGGGGGGAAGGGGGAGGAGAAGTGTAAGTACCAAAAACGTTTTTCCCAAAAATTCTTGCTTTCAATTAAATCTGAGTTCCAGAAGTCACATAAGAGCATGGTACAACCACCAAGCTAACCAGTCATTTTGTTATGTATTTTTTATATTTTCTTATGCAATCATTTTCTTTAAATAATGTTATCTTGTTGCATGCAATTTTACATGTGCTTTTCACTATATAGTTGAATAGTTGTTTATGGAAAATTTCCTAAGATAAGTTGCTTTGGAGGGGGGACTAGTGAATTGCCAAGGTGTCCTGTTTGTATTAGCCTACATTAAAGGAACATTAGGCTAATGTCTCATTTATGGAAGGAATGATCCCTTATGCATTGAAGCCTTTTTAGACTCTAGCTATGCAAGTGATAGGAAAGATGGGAAATCTACCTCTATTATTGCACTTTTGTAGTTAGAAATATTGCCACTTGGTAGAGTAAGAAATAAAACAGTGTCTAGATCCAACATAAAGGTAGAGTATTGCTTCATGGTACAAACCACATCAAGTTGATGTGGCTTAGTTCCTTGTTTATAGTGCTTGAGTTTATTGTGGAGTTTCGATGTCCATGCACAGTAACAATTAGATAAGTATTTTTAAATAATCCAACCTTCCATAAATATACCAAGTATATCGAGATGGATAGTTGTTATGTGTGAGATATGGTAATTAGTGAGGTCATTATCACTCCATATACTCAGTCTTTTGTAATTAGTTGATATTTCACCAAGGGTTTGAATATCAGGGTATCCAAGGATTCTCGAGATATGTTAATGATTAATATATGTGTGTGTGTGCGCATGTGCACACACACACACACACACTACAGTTTGAGGAGTGTTAGATTAGATCTTATTATATGAATCCTATTCATATAATCACTATAAATATGTGATCCTTCATGGTAATCAAACAGCAATTCATTTTTCCTCTCCACCAAAAAATTCTTCATTATTTTGTTATTTTTGTCCCATCAAAGGAATTGATGTGCTGGTAGTATACATTCCTTGTGTTCTATTTGGCATACTCTTTCTATTTTTCTCATTCTTAGTTTACACTTCTCATATTGGAAATTATGATAAACTTCTGTTGACTTCTAATATATGAAAGAGATCACTAAAGATGATCATATTAGAAGTGCATTTGTTTCCTTGTATCACAAACTTGTGTGTGGATTCTCTTTGCATATAAATTTCTAAAAAATCTAAAAAAGGCATTCCAGAGATGAAGGTTGTGTTGAGCAGCTGAGAAAGTTACTTCATACTCAGTTTATTTTCTTCTGTTTTCAGTGTGATACTTCTCAATAAGTCTCACGCTGCACTTAAATAGTCTTCAATATGACAGCAGATACTTACTGTTTTTCATAGTAAGCACTCTATATTATATAACATCTGATCTTTGTAGTTTTTGATATTATATTACACCTGATATTGTAGTTCATATTGGATGGTTCTTGTAAACGATTGTGCTAAAACTTAAACAAGAGATGAGTAACGACATGAATATTCCTGATTATGGTTAAATAATTGAAAAAAAATCAATACTGGCATCTACGAATATTTGTCCAAAATGAAAGCTTTGAAATAAGTAAAAATACATGTTTACATGATTGAATAGAGGAAGTCAAAAGTCAAAGTAAGCGCATTCTATGCAAAAATTGAACTAATTATTGGTTCATATTTCCAAAATGCTTTCATTGATAATATTGAGAAACATGAATTGTAAGTTCTATTTCCCAAAAGACTAATGGAATAATAATTTTCATCTATTGATTTCTATAAGAATAGTTTCAATATCTACTAATATATCTAACGATAAATTAAATATTGTTAGAGTATTCTGGTTTTGACAAATATCATTTTCGGTGATGGCTTATGTGCATGATTATCATGACACCACAGTGCCTTGACAATCAGCAGTGGCACATGGATGCCCACGATGTAATAAAAATTCAATATAATATATCTAGTTTAACAATAACTAATTCAATACTAATAAATGTTTACAATAATAAGTCCACTATTGAATAATAAATAGAAATAACTAATAAAAATCAAAATGGTACTCTTCAATGGAAGTTTGATGACCAAGAACTAAAAACAATCATTAGGAAAAATCATCGCCAGGCAACCATGTGCATTGATGAAAATAGTGCCTTGGCAGTTGGCACCATCTTGGTAAGATGGTCCTTTTTTTCATGTTCACAATTTCATATAATTGTCATTTCTGCTTATTTCAGGTTCCTTTGTATCCTGCCACGATATTCCAGAATGAAACTGACGGAGAAGGACTAAGCTTTGTGTTATATTTTAAACTTTCTGAATCATTTTCAAAAGAGATGCCATATCATTTCCAGGAAAGCATAAGAGTATGTCAAGTGGGACCAAAACCCTTTGTTGCTAATGAAGTTTCTTTAATTTTTGTGTAGCTATTTCATTACAGGTTCATTTGTTGGTTCCATCTCCTTCACATGCATGGTTTTTGTTGTTGATTATCTGGTCTACTTGAACAAAAGCAATGCATTCTATTCTCAAAAAATAATTTTTTTCTTTTCAGAATTTATGAATCTGCTACTTCATTTAAAAGTACAAGCTGTAAAAAAGAAAATTAATCATGGATTTAAGCTAATCTTATATTAACAGTATAAAAAATCATGCTCTACCCTAGGATTTGAGTGTGCATTCTCTATGAAGGCAGCTTTTGTATGCACTGTTGAATGATAATATTGTTCCTAGATTTATGGGAAGGTTTTATTTTTCTAAAATTGATAGCCATTGTATATTGTTGGACTAGTTTTACGTTAGCAAAGTAGTGTGTGAGTACTGAGGAGGGAGGGAAGGAGGGAGACTCAATTAATTTTGAGTTAGAATGTTTACATTTTAACATGTTATTAGAGCATAAAATGATCTTTCTATGCTTAAGTCCCCACTCATTTATTCACTCCCAATAAAGACACTTTATAAGACCTACAAAAGTCATGGGTGAGTAGTGTTGAAATAATCTCACATTGGAAAAAAGGAAGGATAAGACTTGCACGTATATAAAAAATTCTTTACTATAATCAATCGATTATGAATTGAATATTTACATTTCAATATAGATCACTGTGTAAGCTTAGGGAATGATGTTGTCTTTGCCTTTAATTTTTATTTATATAGACAATGAGAAAAAGAAAGTGACACTTACATAATTACAAAAGACATTGATCGTGACTCATCTCTCCATAATCCATGCTTTTCTCATTTAAAACGAGTTAGACTTTTATAAATGGAGACTTAATAATTGAAATTGAAGTTCACTCTTTCGATTGATCAACAAAGTTTGAATATGCTTTTTTTGGAACAGAGATTAATTGATGACGAATTGGAGAAAGTCAAAGGTTTTCCAGTAGATACAACTTTACCCTTCCGAGAAAGGTTGAAGATTTTGGGACGTGTTGTAAACATAGATGATCTTCAATTAAATGCAGCAGAGAGGAAGCTTATGCATGCTTATAATGAAAAGCCTGTTCTCTCTCGTCCACAGCATGAGTTTTACTCGGTATGATTGCAGCAAATGTTTGAAGTTATATTTTTCTCTATTAAAATGATACATATTAGATTTGATTTTGTTTGTAAAAGGTTTAATGACCCAGTTTGACTTCTTACCCAAACTGCGGATCAAATTGGGTAAAGTTTTCGAATCATAAGTCAATGTAATGTTGGTATTTTGACCAATCCCATTGCTATAAATCTATGTTGTTTGTCTACACAATTTAATCAATTATAGAACAATTCTTGTTTTATTACTTGATGGTTGAAGTTGAATTTGAAATATTATATGGTTGATGTAGGCTTACAATAAGGTGGGCTCTGAATGGTTCTAATTTTATGTCATCTAACACTCTTACATCTATGAATGAAGAATTTGTTTCCTTAGATTCAAATTCCTGGAACAATCTTATTTAAAAAAGGACAAATTCAATGTGTGAGACTCTTACCAATATGGGACCTGGACCTACAAAAAATCAATCGTACACAATCTTTGTTTCCCAGGATTCAAATCTTTGGAATGATCTTATTAAGCCAAGTTTTGACTATAAAAAAGGCTAAATTCAATGCATTAGACTCTTACCAATATGAAACGTAGATAAAATCAATTGTGCACAATCTTTTTTTCCCATGATTCAAATCCATGGAACAATCTTATTGTTAAGCATAGTTTTGCCTATAAAAAAGGACAAATTCAATGCATGAGTCTTTTACGAATATGGGACCTAGAGAAAACCAATTGCACACAATTTTACGTCAATTTCTTGAGTGGGGAAATTATTTCTTTGGATCCTACACCTGAACTTTCACAATGGAGCAATCTTATGATTGTTACATGACTTGCCCTTTATTGTTGTAGTCTACATTTTTGATAACTAGTTCACCATCACATTTCCACTAGAAGCCACATTCATTCAATCAATTTATTATTTTTCCTTACCATATATCCTTTGGTTCTTTTGGCCTTCGCCTTATGCATAAATTGGGGAATTTTTATTAAAAAAATCATTTATCATCTTTTGATGGACTGGCAGAGCATTATGTTTCAATTTGAAACATGTTGCCATTCTTCGTTGGATTTCATGGTAGAAAACTTTATGAATGATGATCTAAAGGATGGAAATTGAAAATTTCAGTTTAGCCTTTATAGAATCTCATTGTCTGAAAAAAACCTTTATATAATCTCTTGTTTCAAAAAATTAATGATTAACAATTTGACATAATTCACAATTCTGGTGTATTCTCGAGTAACCACTCACTATTTTGAAATTCTTCTTTTCTATTCACAATGATATTTAGTAAACTTTTGTGCTATAAAAGATGAGCCATTTACCATACATCTGAATATATTTTTTCTTACAGGGAGAAAATTATTTTGAGATTGATTTGGATATGCATAGATTCAGTTATATATCAAGGAAGGGATTTGAGGTATTTCTTGACAGGTTGAAGATTTGTGTGTTGGATGTTGGCTTGACCATTCAGGTTCACTTTAATGAGTGACTTGGTTTTGCAATTTGTATTAGTACCACATATTATGATCCACATTTGTTTGGTTTGCAGGGAATTAAAGCTGAAGAATTGCCAGAGCAAATCCTATGCTGTATACGCTTGAATGGGATCAATTATACGAAATACCACCAACTTTCATTCACCTAAAGAAGAAAAAGATCCATTGTTGACCAATACTGATCAACATTCCTGAGGTGGTCATGATGTAAAGGAAAAAAGGGAGCAGGACAGTGCTTCTGATATTCATTTGGACTTTGCAGCATGTTCATCATGAATAAGAGCATTCGACCTTGTGGTTTGACGACACAAAGATTTGGCACATGGATGAAAACAGCTCATTTGGTAATGTTTTAACCTTCTTCCTGCCACAAGTATCACTGGAATGGAATAGATATTTAGTGATTGTTGGGCAAGGAGACATCTAAAAGAAAGCTCAAAGAAGTTGGATCATTTGATTTTTTTTTTATGTATATTGTATTATTGTGTACTGAATGCAAGACCCATTTCTTTGTTGAAGGCCACCAGGAAAACTGCAATTGATTAAAAAAAACTGGATTGCACTTGACTACCCAAGTGCTTGTACATTGCATTAGAATCAATATTGATGCGTAGAAATTCCTTGCAATCTTTTGTTTGTTTTCCAAAATTGCTAGTCTTCTATTGATTATTGATTTGAGCTAATTTTTCTGTAGCACATGACACAATGGTCTAGACTATTCTGCCAGCACAAATGAAATCACCATGGAAAATTTAACAGGCTCTCAAAATGTTGGCATCATGTGGATTGACTAGATCCTAAAATCATTCTAGGTGTAATGAGTAATGATCACAACTAATATAACAATTGCTGGTATTGGGACCAGTCATAAATAAAAACATCACTAAAGCTAGTAGTGATGGAAGCAATGAGTTATTGGAAGCCCTTGGCATCACAAGTTCATGCTTATAACAAAAATACTAAACATGCAATGTTCCCCTTTGTTTATCTATAGAACCTTTGCTAAATAACATTTAAAAAGATTACTACAGCATTTTTCCATTCAACTGACTTCTAGAAGTGAATTCTTGTATTTAATCAAATGCCAGATTTGAAAGCAAATTAGTTGGTCCTCACCACATGAAATTCTTATCAATATCCTTGTCAACAAATTCCTCTATTATGCTAATAGGGTTTCAAAATTTGATGATTTCTTGGTTTTTTTGGGTATATTTTGTTGGATGTTGATTTCTAGAAGTTGGTTTCTGTCTGTTTTATTTCTCTTGATGTTTATACTGAAACTTATGGGGTTCTGCAGACTGAGTTTAAAAGTTTTGTGATTGATCATTTATTTACAGACTACATTTAGATATTATCATTGATGTACTTGACACATTCATCTTGTATATTTAACATCGTTGGGTCGAATGTATTCTTTTCTAATAATGATGTATGTTTTTATTCCTTAAGATTCAAATCTTTTGAAAAAATTAGATGCTTTTGATTAATCAAATTATCGTAGTTGATTGACATTATACTCTAATTTCTTTGTCCTGAATCTGTGCATTGATTGAAAATAAAGGAAGAACTATTTTCTTATACATATGACAAATCATGCCCACCTAGGATTAATTATTTCTATTTGAATAAAAGAACAAGAAGAATTGCATATATATTTCTCCTCTGAAATATTTGTTTTGCTTTTATTTGTCTTTTTCTTTGACATTGGATCAATTCTTTGGCTCGGCCGATAGAAGTGTGGTATCAATAGGCCACAACACATATAATCTTCTTTTCTCTTATAAAGTCAAAATGAAAAATATGTTCTAGATTCAAATTAAGTAAAATTACTGCTATATAAAGAAAAATTAGAAATGTAGTGTATAAAAATCCTTGAATTTGAAATCATAAGTTTAACAAGAAACCCTTCCACCACTAGAACACCACTTTAGTGGTAAAATATTTTTTATGTTATTAAAATAAATAATGTTTGTAAAAATGTGACGATGTAAAAAATGTTATAAAAATGAAATTAATATATTATTTTTAGAAAACTACAATTAAAATTAAAATACTGTAAGTGTCAACATTTAGGTTTTTCTATTTTAATTGGATATTAACGATGGTTGGTATTTATTTTGCTTGGTAATGGTAGTAATTTGCTTAGATTTAAATGTTATCAACTTTTAAAAGTTAAGATAAATAGTTTACAAAACAGTTTATCGTAAATTTTTGACCCCAGTTTTTTTTTTGTATAAAAAAAGAAGTCGAAGAACAATTTTAACCGCAAATAGGAAGAGGTGGCTGCTCCAAGCATTTGGCAACGACCACTCTGCTATATAGAGGAGGGACGAGGGTTCAGGTGCAGCAGATGAGATCGATCCTGGGGTGGAACGATCAATGGCAACACCAGCAGCCGAAGGAAGCCGCCGGGCCTTGACGGTCCTCGCCTTGTGTCTACTGCTGTTCTCGCTGGCCCCGTCGACGGCCGACGCCGATTGGTGCCACGGCTACAAGAACATCTTCCAGTGCCTCAAGGCCAAGGGAGAGAAGGCATGCGAAGAAGATCGCTTTTTGTGTGATTTCGTTGGTAAGTCGCATGATCGCCGAGGCTTACATCACACCAGTAGGTTACTAATTTGATAATCTCCTCCATGAACAGCGTCGAAAAAGGCTAAGGCGTCGACATCAATGACGACCAAGCCCTGAGGCTTCGATTGAAAGGCCGGAACCTCTTCTCGTCCTTTGGTAATGAATGAAAGCCTCTCTTGTTAATTATGCTTAGTTCCTTCACCATCCTCACCAAAGCAAGCGGTTCCTCCGCCTAGTCACATCTGAAAATTGGTAGTTGATCATCATGCTTCTTGCATAATTGCATTAAGCTGTGCTGTGATATATATTTTTGGAATACCGTGACATATGTAGGTTGTCCCAAGATTGATTAATGTATATCCATGAAAAACTGCCTGATATATGTATGCTTCATCAACATCGTAATTAAATTAAAAATGGGAGCATTGTGGTTTGAACACCAAAGTAGTAGTATAATCTCAGACGTCATGGTTCTAGCAAGGGAAAAGTGAAGGGCTGGAATAATCTGAATTAGAGTCTTGATAAGGTTCTAGTGTGGAAAATATAGACGGTCATGATTTTATAACTTTTTTAAAAATACCAACTTTTTTTTCGCTAGATTGTCAAACAAACCTCCTCAACAAAAGATGTCAGGACAAAAGCAGATTTCTGGCGTGCCACCAATATTTCAGATGCATCTATTTCTGCAATCACCCGATGTTCCGTGGATGTGGTGAAGCAGATGTGAAAATTAGCTCTCTTGTTTTTAATGTCTTTATTATTTTTCTTTAAGCAATTTGTTTTGTTCTACTGTGATTTTTTTTTTTTGTATCTGAACTTGGCTAAACTTTATCTCAGATGTATTTTCACAACTGAATTTTTTTTTCTTATGCTATTCTAATTTTTTTTAAAAAAACTGTTGCCTGCACTTGCTGTTGACATGCTTACGACACAATTCAGACTAATCAAGCAACCATTTAGTTTATCAATAGGAGCTTGCAAAGGTTTCCTAAAGAAAGAATAAATATCTATCAATATGGAATTTAGAAAAAACTCCAACTGTGCCTAATCTTATATTCTATAAATGAAGAACTTGTTTCCTAAGATTTGTACCTGTGAATTCCAAGATAAAATATAGAACAACCATACCTTGCTGAGGCGACTTGCTTCCTTAAGAATAGCTAGAGTACCTTTAAGTTTCAGTATAAAATTTAATAAGAAAGAATGGACAACTTCTTGCTGAGGGGAACCATTGTATATGAAGGTAATATGAACAACTTCTTGCATGAGGAAGTTCTTAGATCTAAATTATGGAAATTAGTCCAAAGCACACTTACTACCACCATATAATAGTGGCACACACTGCCATATCTGATAACAAATGTCTAAAATCACAAAAGAGGTAGCATCCAGAACAAAAATCAGAGGAGAAAACCACATTTTACTTCAGTAGGTGCAACTTATATGTATATATGATCTGTAGAGCCACTATCCAATAAATACTGGGGCAGTTTTCTTCTTCGAACTGCATCTTTCCTTGATCAGATGGTTCAATAACTTGGCATAGCGACGTAGCATTCCCAAAGATTTCACTCTTCCTGAGACAACAGCGAGTTGCAGATGATGATGATTGCCATCAGCTTCCATGAGTTCAAGTAGGCAGTTGTTCTCCTCTCTATTACTTTCTTTCATGGTATCCTTAAGAGACTGATGATGTGCAGCATCGATCTGTATCTCCTGCTTGAAGTTCTCTTCCTTGGGTGCATCCTCCTGGTTGCAGGTCTGGTCTCCATGCTTGTGGCTGTCCTCTTCGTGCTTACGGCCTTCCACTGGTGAACAATTGAAGACTGCTGCAGGCCTTCTTGTCCTTCGAGACATAGTGAGATCAAAGTGGCCACCATGCTTGGTTGACATTGGGATAGCTGAAAATGTCTCTTGGGAATTGAACCAGAGAAATTGATCAGCTTTGTCCCTTATTAGGGAATTATAGTGTACTTTGTTTGTGATCTAAGTCACTGAAGGCATCACTTTCTCATGAGAGAGATGGAATGTCCAAATCTTAAGTATAGGTAAGGATTTAATCTTCTTCCTGTCATAAGAGTTTGCACCAGCAAGCAACACTATTTTCTACCCCAGATATTCACAGAACACCTAACCTATCTCCTAGAATACAATGTGCAGCATCTACCAATAGAAGATGTGACCATTATACTCCGCACTAACCATAACGTCTCCAAGTTTGGCTTTCAATGATGTATAGTAATCAAAGTCATCAACCAGTTTTAACCAAATAGCAAAATAATAACAATCTAAGTTGTAATTTCACTACATAGGGTCAATCACTTAAATCCTTTTTCTCTTGTGTATTTCTATTTATGGTCAGATGTTTAATTAAATTATATAAATTTAAATCTTTTTTAAAATTCCTAATTAATTTTAGGAGTAAACCTTTACTTTTTTTAATTTCTTGTACACTAATTAATTCTCCCCTCTTAAGTAATGCATTCCTTGGTCTCTTAAGAAAGTCATTAAATCATTTAAACCAAGTTTCTTTTATTTTATCTGAAAATCAGTTTATTGTCAAAGTAAAAAAACACACAAAAAAAAGTATCCAAAAAAATAAAGTGGTTTGTGGCAGCACCAACCAGGGTGAGAGGAAAGTTTGAAACGACAGTGATCATAGAACTATAAACACCAATGAGATGATGGTGTCACCAACTTAATTTTAAAAATAGTCTGAAAAATGCTTTTCTTTTACTAGCATACTTGGAATACTTGTGGGTGAAAAAGAACGATCTTAGAATAATAATATGGCTATTATGTAGAGACAATGAGCCCACAAATAGTGAGTTTGCCAAAATCAAGCAAACATATTTAAGGAAAATATTTTTCTGGGGTAAGAATGATTTAGCTGACCTTTAATGAATAAGTTCGTACGGCCACCCCATTACTCTAGTGGCTAAGGATAATATTCAGAGCTTATTATTCTGAGACCCAAAACAGCTCAATGATATCAATTTAAACTTCATAAGAAAGTCCAAGGTTGATTTATACAACAGAAGTTCCCTTTGAGAAAGTTATTCTAGTGAATGATTACGATAGAAATCTATTTTTTAACTAAACAAAAAGGATAAAGAACCTTTGTGATTTGTAGCCGAACATCTTCATGGCATATTAATCCTTCAAGTGTAACATAGTGGGACTGATTTCATCTTAGATAACGAAGAAATAATCTTTTCTTCATTCTAAATCCTAAATCCAGAGATGATCTCTAAGTATCAATACAGGTAGAACAAAATTCAAAATATGATTACCACACATTGGGATCAATCAAACACTATAAATAAAAGTATTCAGAATAAGAAAAGAACATGGATGCACAATGAAATCAGAAGCATTTGAGGTTGAATTCATAGTATTCGATTGTTTTAGAGTTATGGTACTTAGATTACAAGTTTGTGATGATGCAGTAATAATCTGAAACAAACAACAATGACATGACAGATTATAATGAAAATTAAGTAGATTATATACAGTAAATTTTGGTTGTAACTTTCGTAATCTCGCATCCACTTTTTCTTCAATTATGAAATTGTGGCTTGAATTATATGTTTTTGTTCTTATAATTGGATATTTATAATCACAACCAAACATAATAATCAATAATACATCTATAATATCACAAAATCTATTACCTTGACTATCATGTATAATCTAAATCATGCATAATTCAGATGCTTTATAATTTGAACAAAACACAGCCATAAACTTCTCATCGGAAATATAGAAAATTCAAGTGAAAGGAATGCACTCACAAATAACATATCACTGGTATAACATTCAAATTGGGTTATGTTTAGGGTTGGCCTTCATGGCAAAGATGTATCTCAAAGCATCTGACAACAATTTCACATTGAAATTGAAGCATCTACTAAGATATGGCATCCGCTTCAAAGTATTTGGGTAATAAACCTTCCGAAATTTGATGATTTGAGTGTTTCTAGTGGTTACAGAATATGATTAGTAATAAAAAGTATGAAGATATTATACATGCAAACTGAAGAAAATGCAACATACAAATCATGATTAAAACAAAAATGAAGTGAAACTAGGAAATCAAAATTAGAAAATTGACAATGATCTGTTCATAAGAATGTAAGATACATTGGGAGGAGTCCGAAATACATACTTAACAATTGCTGCACTTCTTTGCAGTAAGAAGCCCAGGATACAAAATACATGCATATATATATATCACACACACACACCTGTATGTAATAATTAATAGTAAAGCTGAATGTCATGTCTGGCTGCTCTTTTCTGTCATATAATCCTTCTTATCCAAGTAGAACCATTTACCTTGCAAACCTCATAGTCCACTCTGCAGCTATTTCATCATATTTGTCTCTATCAGTCAAGAACAACCGAGCAGCATTAGTAACAGAAGCATTGTCTGCATGGGAGAAGTAAAAACCACCTGTCAAACCCCCAAATGATATATAGATAGAAGAAAATTGAACAGGATGATGAAGAGATGAGAACTGCATACAAGGTTCTGGGTTCATGAATAGTGATCTAATGGCCATTAGCACCTTTGAGATGGTTAGCGCAGGACTCCATTTGTCATTTAAGATTCCGAGGCTGACATTTCCAGTAGAGTCAATACTGCAGTGGTAGATTCGAGTTTTAAATCGCACCTGCTTGGTAAATTAAATTATTAAACTTATCAACAAATGATACATTAAATCATTGCTACATTAAATTAGTTGTAACTAGAATCAATTGCACTCAGTCTCACAACTGACATGGGCTCAACCGCTCAAAAAAGTGCCCACCCAAGACCCAAGTTTCCCAATTTAATTCTTTTAAGGATCCAAAAATTTGATTGCTCCCATGCAAAATTCACAAAACTGGTGAAAGCTACACTGAAATGAATGGTAGAGTTAAAATTACATCATATATTTTAGCATGGCATGCACTTCAATTATGATGGGATTCATTACAACTAAAATCCCACTACAACAATTACTGAGTAAGGTTTTTGATCTCCATTCCAATTTTGGGAGTAACACAACTTCCTTTGATTAACGACTAGCATGATATTTACACATCACTGAAGTGGTCCTAAGATTTAGCATATCATGTATACCAAAACAGTTTCGTCCAAAATTTCGTACCTTCGGAGGCTTGAACGGGTAATCAGTTGGAAACATGATGTCAAGAAAGAACACTCCGCCCTCGTAAGGAGAACCTACAGAAGACAACCAAGCAATAATTTTCAGCACCCACAAAAAATAAAAATTACAAAAACAGTTCAACAGTCGCCAACCATCGATTCCTCATTATCCGACTCGATTCCACAGAATTTGAGTAAGAAAGGAGCAATCTTTGCAATGAAAAATACCTTCCGGGCCAATAATGGTGGAGACCCAATTGTATAGGTTGTCACCCTTGGGTCCAGCCGAGCAGTCGGCGGGTGGGTCGGCGCTGAACTCCACCATTTCCTTCTGTATCCTCTTCCCTGCCGTGGATACAGACGTTGACGAGGTCCATGGCCCGATCCCGCCCGACGAGGTGGGTAAGAACCCCGTCGACGATGACATATGGATGGGTCGGGAGTGAGGTGTTTGTGGTCGGCGGAGACGACCAGAATGGACAAGGCCAGAGGCATACAGATATTTAAATTAAAACTTGTATATTATTATATTTAATTGTTATTACTTGTATATTAATCATATTATAATTTACTTATTAAAAAAAAATTTCAGGCAGGTGACATGTGATTAATTTCGTAAATTTATCAAACTACTTAGCATGACGTCGTTCCCTCAAAAGAAAATAATTTCTTCAAAAAAAAAAGTCCTATGGAATTTTTACATGTTAAAAATCTTGAAAAAAAAATTTAAATTTTTTTTCAAATTTTTAGGTATTTATGCATCCTTACAAGTAAATTAAAAAAATAAAAATAAATTTTTTAATCACATGTATAAATTTTTTCCGCTATTTCTTATCTTCTTTGATTGAAAAAAATCTCGTAGTTAACGAAAATTTTAACACAAGGTACTTCCTTGACCTCATATGTTTTAGTTAATCTTTCTCGACCAATGTTAAACTTATAGTTATAAGAAAAATGTAAATGTAAAATTATATTTGAAATATTAAAATATGAAAAATTTATAATTTTTTAAATTAATTTTTTAAAATTTTAACAACGTGTACATAAACAGTTTTTTTTATTTCTTAATTTTTCTTTTTATTTTATTAAATTTTTATTTCTCATATTTAAAAAGTAAAAAAAAAACAGACCCTTAAATTTAAAATACGGTAAAAAGTTGTATATTTTAAAAACACAAATAAATTACAAAATATTACCCGGCCCGATGCGATCGTGAGACAAATGAAACCCGACATGACCCATCAAATCGGGCCGGATCGGCGTAACACAGTTGGGCCTAGCCTTTTTTTGGGCCTAACCTATTGTATACTTCTAAATAAGGCGGATCTTACATGTACTCGATCGTCGTTTATTCGAAGCTTTAGTTGAGAGTTGTATTTTTATAATTTTAAATTAAAATTATATAATTTTAATTTAAAAATTTAATTCAAAATTATAAAAATATAACTTTCACTTAAAATTGAAACTACAAATGCTCACATTACATACACAAGGCGAAAATTACTAATTCATTACATTTCGAACGACGCACGATAGATGCTCATGTAGTTTAAGCTAATTGGTCTGTGGACCGGCGCCGAGCTCCGGCTTGGGACTGCTCGGTGCTGTGATCGCCGTGGCCAACGACGCCAAACCTCGGCTCCCAAAGGCCAGCTCCTCGGGGGCAGTCGCAGCGTTCGCAACCGGCCGGTGCTGCCTCAGGATTGGCAGCAGGGTGAGGTCCTTCCGGAAGCCACAACGTCGCATCGCTGCGACCAGCTGCTCGCTCATCTTGACTGCAACCGGCACGATGGCTGACGACATGATGAATGGATGCAAGTATGAACCTCTGGATCTTCTTCTTCTTCTTCTTCTTCTTCTTCTTCTTTCTCTACTCGTGTGGTTTGCAGTTGAGTTGTATGCATGGTCCTTAAATAGATACATGATAGGAGAGTGGTCATGAATGCTTCAAACGCTTATCACTTTTCAAACTTTATCGATGGGAGAATGGTTACAAGCTTTGACCAAGTCAGGTCAACCATTTGATTTTTTTTTTTTAAGAAAAAGCTAAAAAATCGGTCTGCCTTACTACTCGTTTGGTTGGTACAGCTTCGGAGACATGGACGCTGCCAAACCAGCGGTCAGTTTTAAAATTTCTCTCACGGTCAAAATCATTGACCGAAATTGGAGATAAGCGAGAGCTCCCCTTCTTATTTTGACCGCGCAAGGTCTCTCCATCCGCGGTTGATTTTTGTGTAGTAGACCGGGACCGGACACGGGACACCTACGACTCAGTCAGTCCGGATTGGCTCTGGGCTGGGCCTTACGGGTTTGGATTCTGGGCCTCCACATGTTTACGTTATTCGCGGGGGGGTGAAGTGAACGGTGGTCCGTTGTGACACCATCACATGTTTAAAAGAACAGTTTTTTGTATTAGTTTGCATGTGCTGTTCATAGCCTGGCGTTTGATTGAAAGCATTCCCCAATGACAACATAATTGGGGCTTGCACCGTGTGAACAGCAAAGAAAGAAGAAGAGAGACAAACACAATGTTACCTATTTTTGTTGAACGTCCTTGCACTCTCCCAGCCTTTGCTATTTAACGGCCACCCCTCCTCCCTCCATTTCCTAGCAAACCAATACTATTTGCTATTTGCTATTTGCTATTCTTCTTCTTCTTTTTCTTCTCCTCCCTTTGTAGGCAAGAGGAGGGCACCCGCCTTGCTGTTGCCGTTGGCTCTCTGGAACAAGTCCCGCCATTAGAGAGAGCGAGAGAGAGAGAGAGTGAGAGAAGACAGATCCTGTTCTTCTTCAAGTTCTTCTCCCTCTCCCCATTGTCAGATAACTGAGAACTGACCGCATTGCACGGTGAGGCCTTTTAATGTTTGGGGTTTTCGTTGCAATCTGGTGTGGGCTTGCCCTGTTTTTCGCCCTGCATTTCGTTTGATGGTGATGTTTGTATCCTCCCGTTATGAGGATCCAAGAGCTGTCAGGTCCAATGCTCCATTGGGTCCTCTTTATCTTCTGTGAGAAATTATCATTATTCGTTTTCTTGAGTTCTTCTTCTTCTTCTGACTACTGTATTTTTTCCTACACCCCCTGTCTGTTCTACATTTGTGGAGCCATTCTTCATACATTTACTCTTCCACCTGCAGTTGGGCAGATACATCAAGCTTTACTTTTGCCATTCAACCACATTCTGTCTGCAAAGGCTTCCTGCCGAAAGAAATGGGAATATCATACTTTTCTTCATCAGACTACGAATCTCTAGATGACAAGCTTGAAGAACTTATCATGAGATCAGTGAGCTTCAAGAGAGAGGATGCCAATTCAAGCATGGGTTGCTTGAGCTTTAATGGGCGTGACTCGGAGCACTCCATTCTGAAGGCATTGAGCTCAGGGAAGATGATCATAGAAGGATCCCTCAGTTTCAAGAGAGGGGAAAAGGATCATCCCTTCCAAGTTGAGACCAAGTTCTCCATAAAGAGCCCCCGCGCCAGGGAATATGATTCCACCAAACCTCCCATCGGCACCGACAACTCCTGCTCCGGCACCACCGCAAAGAAAGAGAAGCCAAGCAATGGCCATGTATCAGAAGCCAGCGGCCCAAGAAGGCACAAGGCTGCTGTGAAGTTGCAGAAAGTCTACAAGAGCTTCCGGACAAGGAGAAAGCTTGCTGATTGCGCTGTTCTCGTTGAACAACGCTGGTAAGTCCCTTCAGGATGCACAGTTGAATAGAAATCTGAATGTGTCTCTTGATTGCCTTTTCTTCCGGTCAAGGTGGAAACTGCTGGACTTTGCACTGCTCAAGCGAAGCTCCGTATCATTCTTCGACATCGAGAGACCAGAATCTGTCATTTCTCGATGGTCGAGGGCGAGAACCAGGGCTGCCATGGTACGTCTTCCATTTATATCTGTCAACATGTTCCCACCCAAGCATTGACCATGATCGTTCTCCCTGTTCTGCAGGTTGGAAGAGGAATATCAAAGGACGAGAAAGCTCAGAAGCTCGCTCTGCAACATTGGCTGGAGGCGGTTTGTTTTGGATCTGTCATCATCAACCTCCTTTGTTTGGGTTTCAACATACTGTGTTCTCACCACAAGCAACATGTTCTTGATGTTTCAATCACCAGATTGACCCACGGCATCGCTACGGGCATAACCTCCATTTCTATTATGTTTCTTGGCTCCAGTGTGAGAGCAGGCAACCATTCTTCTACTGGTAAGATGGGGACTAAAAGAGTAGCCATCGTCACCCTTTTTATCAGCAAGTTAAAATCTGCCATGAGCGCCAGAATTTCACATGATGGAATATGAAATTGTAGGCTGGATGTGGGAGAGGGGAAGGAAGTAAATCTTGAGCAGTGCTCCAGATCAAAGCTTCAACACCAGTGCATCAAGTACCTCGGCCCGGTACGTCCATCTCATTCTTAAATCTAAGCTCCTCCTCGTATTACTTTCAACTCAACTCGTTCATCAATTTGCAGAAGGAAAGAGAGATCTATGAAGTCATCATACAAGAAAGAAAGTTCGTTTACAAGCAGTCTAAGCAGATCCTAGACACGTCTGAAAGTCTCAAAGATAACAAGTGGATATTTGTATTGAGCACTTCCAAGAAACTATATGTTGGGCAGGTGAATCTGCATGTCATGATTCATGTACTTTGTATCAACAACCACAGCAATAGCGAATCAAAGTGAACCAACCCCACGTTTTAGGGTTTGCCATGACAAATTGTTTACATTTTACGTGTTGGACATGCAGAAGATGAAAGGCACCTTTCAGCACTCAAGCTTTTTAGCGGGAGGAGCCACATCAGCAGCTGGGAGAATAGTTGTGGAGAAGGGAATATTAAAGGTATCAGTAGGATATGCAGGGAGCAATGTACAGGTTCCTACTTGCAACAAGTTTTCAAGAATTTCGTTTCTTATTTCACACCAGAAATTGTTGTGCAGGCTGTCTGGCCACACAGTGGGCATTACCGTCCCACAGGAGAAAATTTTGAAGAATTCATGAACTTCCTGAAGGATAACAAAGTCGACCTTACAGACGTTAAGGTTCAGATGTGAATTCCTTTCTTCTGTTGTAAAAATTGCAAAAGAAAGGAAATAACATAGTTTAGAATGGTTTTCTTTCTTTCTTTTCTGATAATTTCAGAAGAGCCCAACCGAAGAGGATGAAACGGTTCTAGAACAAGAGAATGAGGTGCAACAACCCCATCCTTCTTCTAAGGCACAAGTCCATGAGACCACTGACACGGTACCCTCAGAAACAAACAACAGTAACAGAGGCAAAGATGCATCTGTTTTTGATGGCTTTTATGCACTCTATGCTCAGAATTTGTCAGGAGAAATTGAAGGAGATGGTGATACTCATGACAAGTTAGATTTTGATGAGAAGGTCGAGGAAAATGATCCAGGTGAGGCAATGAATGGAAGAATTCAGCATGATGACAATGGAAGAAGACAAGCGAATGAACAAAGCACTCATCAGCAACTCTACACATTCCACAAGTGGAATCTATTTAATGATGAACAGAATGAGGATGAAGGAGCAGTTACGCGAAGGCTCATATTGAACAGGATCGATTCTAAGAAAGGAATGAAGTCCTTACAGTTGGGGAAACAGTTATCCTGCAAGTGGACCACTGGTGCTGGACCTCGCATTGGAATTGTAAGGGACTATCCATCAGAGCTCCAGTTCCAAGCCTTGGAGCAAGTCAATTTATCCCCAAGAAGCATTGCAAGATTCAAAGATCATGCTTCCTCGTTCACTAGCAATCCATCAAGCCTGAAAACAAGGACACCAAGGATTTCATTGCTGAAAGATTCAATAAAGGAAACCGACATATTCTTGGAGTGAGAATTATCACTTATGAAATGCCACTCATATTCATTTTGTAGATTTTGTAAAGAATGTGCGACCCCAAAGAAAGATTCCGATGTTGCAAAGCATTTTTAGCAAAGATCTCCTAAAAAAAAGTTTTTTTTGTTGATTCATGTACTCATTCCTTCAGGGAAATGGTAGATGAAAAGAAATAAGCAAGAGCACACCATCAAAATGACTTAATGATGTGCAGGTTTTGATAGAACTTGTCTACAACCTATTTCACATGGAATAATTTGCGAAGGCCGTCCATTGCTAGTTACAATGGATATAAGCTCTCATTTTTGAATGATCATTAATTTAGTAACAGATATTCCCAGTAAATGTCTTATCCATATCTAATATGTTTCCAAGGTCTGAAAAACTCCATCAAAATGACTTGTCTCCAAGTTTTGATTCCAGACATGACGACAATATTTCTTTGGATCGGCTCAAATCAACTGATCCAACCAAAACATAGGTAACATCCTGCTAACTGCTTCTCAGAAACCACCAGCAACAAACGGGGGGAACTGGAAAGATTGGGCATGATATTGATTTGTTACATAATTTCCATTATGGCAAGAAACAAATTCTGCAACGCAACTAATATGCCACATCACACATATTCATGGTAATTCCATTGAACAATAAATACCCAATTTCCAGAACACAATTCCATCTTCCTGATGTAAAGCTTAATGACTACTTCACTAAGGACAAGAATGCATTTAGATTCAAGTCGTCTGAGTAACCAATATCACTCAATCAATTGGTTTGCATCTCATATGAATATGTAAGAGAATTTTATGATAAACAATGATACGGCTTTATAAAAAATTCCTACACATCTGAAACAACATCCTTCACATTTCCTAAAGCACATTCTACAATTCAGATCGAAGCTGTAGAACCAACAACAAAATCTAGGAGTTTTGGAAGCTTTTGAATTGACTGTTGACTTCAATATACAGGACATAGGCTAGATGACATGCTCAATTAAGATGCTCAAATACAATGCAAACAAATCAAAAACCAGAAATTTTCATTCTGTGGATAACTGAAGTGCCATCTTACAGAAGAAGCAACTTAAAGAAATGGTAAGAAAGTAAACCATAACAGAAGCTATAGCAATAATAATGACTGAAATAATGGTAATATTTACCTCATAAACATTGAAATATTGAAATGATATGCTTTTTACAAGCACATGATGACCAGAAATTAATGAATAAATGAAAGATAAGTTGCTAGATAATACAAAAATGACAAAAACGGTTACAGTTCTGTACACCAATTACAGCAAACGCTAGACATGTGAATGGGTTGATCCCATGAGTTAAAAACAAATTTGGGTTACAGTGAACTTGAAGCATCAGAATATGATGAGATTTTTAGGCCAATATGCCTTGGTATTTTCCATATTAAAATCGAAAATAGATGCTTCCTTGGGGATAAAGAAAAGAGGAAAGTAACAAAATTTTTGTGGGCAATTTCATCTGCTTATATGAGAGGAAATATAACATACTCAGCATAGAAGAGATACCAGATAAATCGATAATAACCTGAAATTGCTTCCTGCAAAATAAACATTAAAAAACTTGCAGATTAGTTTGACTAGTACTTGCATCTGGTGAATTTAATATTTATGAATGTTTGTTTTGAAACATTTCAGAAAGATATATCTGTGATTATTTAAATATTATTAGATGCTTAGGATGTTTTGACTTTTGAGAGACCATATAAATCCTTCATTCGTATGGCAGAGAAGA
>JAMKPZ010003288.1:0-18204 GCA_024699675.1 Amphibolis antarctica
CGAAGTTGGAATATACCAAAATAGATTGCAAGATTGCTAACATGGGAGTGATGCCTTTCCAAAGATTGGGGAATCCCGAATGATGCAAACAAGGCAAGAGAAGTAAAAGTTGAAATGATCAAGACTTCTTTAATTCTAATAAATTTTCCAAATAATCAAAAATTCTAAAAATTTATGACTCTGAATAAATGTAGAAATCAAATAATGCAACAGTTTTTTCAACTTCGTTGAAACAGAAAATTTACAAAATAAAATTATATGCAAATTAATAAAACTTTTACGTGGGATGATTTCATATATATTTGTAACCAACATTGTGCATTTTGCGGGCACACCAACACAAAAGTAGTGGAACCCTTCAAAGCTCCATAGTTATGTGTGCTTGGGCAAGAGTAGTACTAAGATGGGCTAGTTCTTGTGTTGCACACATTTTTAAATTCGTTTGGTCAATTATTCTTGGACAGATGCATGCGTTTAAATTAATCTTTGACACGAAGTTGAAATATACCAAAATAGAGTGGAAGATTACTAACTTGGGAGGGATGCCTTTTCCAAGATTGGGGAATCCCGGATGGTGCAAACAAGGTGAGAGAAGTAAAAGTTGAAATGATGAAGACTTCTTTAATTCCCATAATTCTTACAAACAGTTAGTTATTTTAAAATTGAAAGACTTTGAATAAGTGAAGCAATCAAATAATCTAAAAATTATTTCAGTCGTTATGAAAGAGAAAATTTACAAAATGAAATTGAATGTGAATTAATACATTTTTTTAGGTGCATGCCATTTCATATGTTGGTGTAACCGAGAATAGGTCATGTGCGACCATACAAAAGCACTGGATACCATCAGAACTCCAAAGTTATGTGTTTTTGGGAAAGAGTAGTACTAAGAAATGTGACCTCTTGGGAAGTTCTTGTGTTGCACTCATTTTTGAATTCGTATAGTCCATTAGTTTTCGGATGTTCCATGCGACTAAACTAATCTCTGACACGTTGTTCAAATCCGGAAAAATAGTGTGGAACATTGGTGACGTCGAGGGGATGCAAGTCTAAAGATTGAGGGATCTCGGAAGGTGCAAATTAGGTGATAGAGGTAAAAGTTGAAATGATCAAGACTTTTTTAATTCCCATAAATTTTCCAAACAGTTAGAAATTCTAAAATTTTGAGGCTCTCAATAAATGTACAAATAAAATAATGTAAATTAAATGTAAATTAATAAATTTTTTATGTGGGACGATGTCATATATATTTGTAACTGAGATTGTGTCTTTTGGGACCAAACGAACACAAAAGCAACGAAACCCTTCAAAGCTCCAAAGTTATGTGTGCTTGGGCAAGAGTAGTACTAAGAAGGGTGACCTCTTGCGAATTTCTTGTGTTGCACTCACTTTTGAATTCGTATAGTCCATTAGTTTTCGAAAGTTGCGTGTGACTAAACTAATCTCTGACACGTTGTTCAAATCCACAAGAATTGAGTGGAACATCAGCGATGTTGACGAGATGCAAGTTTATTTTCCAAACAATCAGAAATTCTAAAAATTTAAGACTCTGAATAAATGTAGAAAACAAATAATGAAACTATTTTTTCAACTTCGTTGAATAAGAAAATATACAAACTAAAATTAAATGTTAATTAATAAAATTTTTACGTGGACTATTTCATATATATTTTTAACCGACATTATGTCTTTTGCGGGCACACCAACACAAAAGCAATGCAACCCTTCAAAGCTCCATAGTTATGTGTGCTTGGGCAAGAGTAGTACTTAGATGGGTGACCTCTTGGCAAATTCTTGTGTTGCACACATTTTTAAATTCGTCTGGCCAAATATTCTTGGACAGATGCATGCGATTAAACTAATCTTTGACACGAAATTGAAATATACCAAAATAGAGTGCAAGAATGCTGACAAGGGAGGGATGCCTTCTCCAAGATTGGGGAATGGCGAATGGTGCAAACATGGTGAGAGAAGTAAAAGTTGAAATGATGAAGACTTCTTTAATTCTCATAATTCTTACAAACAGTCAGATATTTTAAAATTGTAAGACCTTGAATAAATGAAGCAATCAAATAATCTAAAAGTTATTTCAATCGTTATGAAAGAGAAAACTTACAAAATGAAATTAAATGTGAATTAATACATTTTTTTAGGTGCATGCCATTTCATATATAGGTGTAACCAACATTGGGTCGTGTCCAACCATACTAATACAAAAGCATTGGATCTCATAAGAACTCCAAAGTTTAGTGTCTTTGGGCAGGAGTAGTACTAAGAAGGGTGACCTCTTGGAAGTTATTGTGTTGCACTCATTTTTGAATTTGTATAGTCCATTAGTTTTCGAAAGTTGCATGTGACTAAACTAATCTCTAACATGTTGTTCAAATCTGCAAGAATAGAGTCGAACATCAGTGATGTCGAGGAGATGCAAGTTTGAAAATTGACAGATCTCGGAAGGTGCAAATTAGGTGATAGAGGTAAAAGTTGAAATAATGAAGACTTCTTTAATTCCCATAAATTTTCCAAACAATCAGAAATTCTAAAAATTTAAGACTCTAAATAAATGTAGAAATCAAATAATGCAACTCTTTTTTCAAATTCATCAAAACAGAAAATTTACAAAATAAAATTAAATGTAAATTAATAAAATTTTTACGTAGGACGATTTCATATATATTTGTAATAGACATTCTTTCTTTTGTGGGAAATCCAACATGTTGTTCAAATCTGGAAGAATCGTGTGGAACATTGGTGACACCAATGGGATGCAAGTTTGAAGATTGAGGAATCTCGGAAGGTGCATATTAGGTGATAGAGGTAAAAGTTGAAATAATCAAGACCTTTTTAATTCCCATAAATTTTCGAAATAGTTAGATATTCTAAAATTTAAAGACTCTGAATAAATGTAAAAATAAAATAATGTAACTATTTTTTCGACTTCGTCGAAACAAAAAATTTACAAAATGAAATTAAATATAAATTAATAAAATTTTTACGTGGGATGATGTCATATATGTTTGTAACCAACATTATGTCTTTTGGGACCATACAAACACAAAAGCAATGAAACCCTTCAAAGCTCCAAAGTTATGTGTGCTTGGGCAAGAGTAGTACTAAGAAGGGTGACCTCTTGGGAATTTCTTGTGTTGCACTCACTTTTGAATTCGTATAGTCCATTAGTTTTCAAAAGTTGCATGTGACTAAACTAATCTCTGACACGTTGTTCAAATCTGCAAGAATAGAGTGGAACATCAGTGATGTCGAGGAGATGCAAGTTTGAAGATTGACGAATCCAGGAAGGTGCAAATTAGGTGATAGAGCTAAAAGTTGAAATGGTCAAAACTTCTTTAATTCGCATAAATTTTCCAAACAATCAGAAATTCTAAAAATTTTAGACTCTGAGTAAATGTAGAAATCAAATAATGCAACTATTTTTTCAAATTCATTGAAATAGAAAATTTACAAAATAGAATTAAATGTAAATTAATAAAATTTTTACGTGGGACGATTTCATATATATTTGTAACCGACATTGTGTCTTTTGCGTGCACACCAACACAAAAGCAATGGAACCCTTCAAAGCTCCATAGTTGTGTGTGCTTGGGCAAGAGTAGTACTAAAATGGGTGACCTCTTGCCAAGTTCTTGTGTTGCACTCTATTTTAAATTCGTCTGGTCAATTATTCTTGGACAGATGCATGCGATTAAACTAATCTTTGACACGAAGTTGAAATATATCAAAATAGAGTGCAAGATTGTTGACTTGGGAGGGATGCCTTTTCCAAGGCTGAGGAATCCTGGATGGTGCAAACAAGGCGAGAGAAGTAAAAGTTGAAATGATGATGACTTCTTTAATTCCCATAATTCTTACAAACAGTCAGATATTATAAAATTGTAAGACTTTGAATAAATGAAGCAATCAAATAATCTAAAACATATTTCTGTCTTTATGAAATAGAAATTTACAAAATTAAATTGGATGTGATTTAACACATTTTTTTAGGTGCATGCCATTTCATATATAGGTGTAACCGACATTAGGTTGTGTGCGACCATATTAACTCAAAAGCACTTGATCTCATTAGAACTCTAAAGTTAAGGGTGTTTTGCAAGAGTAATACTAAGAAGGGTGACCTCTTGTGAAGTTCTTGCGTTGCAGTCATTTTTGAATTCGTATAGTCCATTAGTTTTTGAATGTTGCATGCGACTAAACTAATCTCTGACACATGTTGTTCAAATCTGGAAGAATAGTGTGGAACATTGGTGAGGTCGACCGGATGCAAGTTTGAAGATTGAGGGATCTCAAAAGATGCAAATTCGGCAATAGAGCTAATAGTTGAAATGATCAAAACTTCTTTAATTCCCATAAATTTTCCAATCAATCAGAAATTCTAAAAATTTAAGACTTTGAATAAATGTAGAAATAAAATAATGCAACTATTTTTTCAACTTCGTCGAAACAGAAAATTTACAAAATGAAATTAAATGTAAATTAATAAAACTTTTATGTGGGACGATGTCATATATATTTGTAATCGACATTGTGTCTTTTGGGACCGTACAAATACAAAAGCAACGAAACCCTTCAAAGTGCCAAAGTTATGTGTTCTTGGGCAAGAGTAGTACTAAAAAGGGTGACCTCTTGGGAATTTCTTGTGTTGCACTCACTTTTGAATTCGTATAGTCCATTAGTTTTCGAAAGTTGCATTCACCTAAACTTATCTTTGACACATTGTTCAAATCCGCATGAATAGAGTGGAACATCGGTGATGTGGAGGAGATGCAAGTTTAAAGATTGACGCATCCCAGAAGGTGCAAATTAGGTGATAGAGCTAAAAGTTGAAATGATCAAGACTTCTTTAATTCCCATAAATTTTCCAAACAATCAGAAATTCTAAAAATTTCAGACTCTGAATAAATGTAGAAATCAAATAATGCAACTACTTTTTCAACTTCATCAAATCAGAAAATATACAAAATAAAATTAAGTGTAAATTAATAAAATTTTTACGTGGGACGATTTCATATATATTTGTAACCGACATTGTGTCTTTTGTGGGCACACCAACACAAAAGCAATGCAACCCTTCAAAGTTCCATAGTTATGTGTGCTTGGGCAAGAGTAGTACTAAGATGGGTGACCTCTTGGCAAATTCTTGTGATGCACACATTTTTAAATTCATCTGGTCAATTATTCTTGGACAGATGCATGCAATTAAACTAATCTTGGACACGAAGTTGAAATACACCAAAATAGAGTGCAAGATTGCTGACATGGGAGGGATGCCTTTTCCAAGATTGGGGAATCCCAGATGGTGCAAACAAGGTGAGAGAAGTAAACATACAGATCGGGTGGCAAGCTCGCCTACCACCAGCAAACCAGTAAGAAAACCCAGCAGCCGGCTCCCCGAAACCCATACTTAAACATATGGATCGTGTAACCAACCGGCCCATCGCTGGCAAACTGGTACAAAGACCTGGTAGCCGGCTCCCCTAAAACCCACATTTGTGCAGATAGTTCGGGGAACCAGCCGGCCTGCCACCTGCAAATCGGTACAAAAACCCGTTAGCCAGCTCCCCAAAAACCCACATTTGCGAAGATGGTTCGGGGAACCAGCCGGCCTGCCACTGGCAAACGAGTACAAAAAGCCGGTAATCGGCTCCCCTAAAACCCACATTTGAACAGAAGGGTCAGGGAATCAGCCGGCCTGCCGCCGGCAAAGTAGTACAAAAAGCCGGCAGCTGGCTCCCCAAAAACCCCTACTTGGTTAGAAGGATCGGGGCACCAGCCGATCCGCCGCCGGCAAACCAATAGAAAAATCCGAAAGCCGGCTCCCCAAAACCCCTAACTAAGCCAACATACTCCCCTTTCATGAGGTAGCCGGGTAGAACTAACCGGCATCTGGCTGCCACGTAGCGGCTACTGGTTAACTACCTAGAAAGGTAAGGCGAATCAATTAGAGAGATACAACGAGATTTAATCACTTAAATCTCGCAATCAATCAATCACGCGGACCGCGTGATTGAACCAAGACATGCACCACCTTCCATCTCCGGGTCCCCCCAAAGAAGGAAGGTAACCCCTTATAAAAAGAGGGCTCCCCCATCACATAACGGCACACTTTCACCCCTTGGAGAAGACGCTGGCTAGAGGATCTGAAGGAGAGGAGACGCTCGGAGCCCCAACGCCCTTTTGCCACACCGGAGTGAGGACTTCCGATCACCGCCGATGACTCCCTGCAGGTAAGCCCTTCCTCCCTTGCCATTTTACATGTGATTTAACGACGTTTTTCTCAAACCACGACCATGCTAGGCCTTTCCCATTCAAGGGAAAGGTTGGAGGACATGCCCGGGTATCATTCCTTCGGAGACATGTCTAAAGGTATCGGTAGCCTCCCTCGAGGCTGGGTGAATCCACCCAGCACGGTCGAGTCCGTTCAATCGCGACCCTTCCGTCGGGTCCTTTTACGTGGAAACTCATAGTTTCCCAACGGATTTTACACCTTTTATCCGATTTCCGCCCATTTTTTCGGGAGGTGTAAGTCTACCCTCCCGATGCCCCGGAAAGATTTCCGAGATGATGCCATCGGCATGCATCCTTGTCAGTGACAGCCATTCGAGTGTACAAACATGTACAACTCGGTGGTTCCCATTTTTCTGGGAGGTGTAAGTCTACCCTCTCGATGCCTCGGAAAGATTTTCGGGATGACGCTACTGCCATGCATCCTTGCCACCGGCGGCCATTCGAGTGTATGAACATGTACAACACGGCGGTTCCCATTTTTCGAGAGGTGTAAGTCTACCCTCCTGATGCCCTAGAAAGATTTCCGGGATGATGCCACTAGCATGCATCCTTGCCGGTGGCAGCTGCTCGAGTGTACGAATGTACGACCCGACGGTTCCCGATTTTTGGGTGGAGCAAAGATGCCCTCCCGATGCCCCGAAGAAGCTTCCGGGATGAGGCTGCCGGCATGCATCCGTGCCAGCCTTGGCCAAGCAGGAACGTGAATTCTTATCTCTAGTCAGGGAGCGGGGATGTGACGTGGCAGCCGGTACCCTTAGCCAGCTATTTGGTGGCCCAACCGGCTACCTCACCTGACCTTCAGCTCTTCGGCTGAGAGGTCCGTAGGGTGACCATTGTGTCTTTCTCTCTCCCATTTATTGTCGAACCCCATGCAAATCTTCGCATTAGTCGACGCTCACTTGTTTTCACCGGAAGGGATAAGGTTATTCCACCCAATGCCCTGGAAAGTTTTCCAGGATGAGGCCATGGGTGGCCGAACTGACTATCGTGGTTTTCCATTTTTAGAGCCGGAGAGAGGCTAGGATTGCCCAGGCTGTCTAGGGGTGCCTAACACATTCCCCAACAGTACCCTGAGCCCCGTATCCAGTTCTCTCACATTTCGTATATCGTTATGCAATTTTACGTCACTCTCATAGTTTTATCGTTTCGTTGTTGGAAGGACACTTCCTCATCCGGTTTTCCTTGTTTTCTACCTAAAAATAAGGTGGCGACTCCATTCAACGAGCCATCTCCCCCATGTGGTGATGCGCTCACACAAACACCTTTCAATTCTCTGTACCTCGGTCCATGCGCTCACACAAACCCATGGGCTTCTGGGTGATAGCCGGATGAAAGAGAGGGTACACTTAGCAACACAAGAACTTCCCAAGAGGTCACCCTTCTTAGTACTACACTTGCCCAAACACACTTAATCGTCGCACATAAAAAAATATTTTAATTTATATTGAATTTCATTTTGTAAATTTTCTCTTTCAACACGATTGAAAAAACTATTGCATTATTTGATTGCTTCATTTTTTCAGAGTCTTATAATTTTAAAATATCTGACTATTTGGAAAATTTATTGGAATTATAGAAGACTTGATCATTTCAACTTTTACTTCTCTCACCTTGTTTTCCATCTGGGATTCCTCAATCTTGAAACATGCATATCTTTCCAAAAGCTCACCCATCTTAGTACTACTCTTGCCCAAACACACTTAGCTTTGGAGTTCTGATGGAATGCAATGCTTTTGTGTGGGTGTGGTCGGACATGACACAATGTTGGTTACACATATATATGAAATCGTCGCATGTAAAAAATTTATTAATTTACATTTAATTTTAATTTGTAAATTTTCTATTTCAACGAGGTTGAAAAAACTATTGCATTATTTGATGTCACCCATCTTAGTACCACTCTTGCCCAATCACACTTAAGTTTGGAGTTCTGATGGGATGCAGTGCTTTTGTGTTGGTATGGTCGGACACAACATAATGTTGGTTACACATATATATGAAATCGTTGCACCTAAAAAATTTATTAATTTATGTCTAATTTAATATTGTAACTTTTCTATTTCAACGAGGTTGAAAATGTTGTTGCATTATTTGATTGCTACTTTTTTTCAGAGTTTTACAATTTTAGAATTTCTAACTGTTTGGAAGAGTTATGCGAATTTAAGAAGACTTGGTCATTCCAACTTTTTGTTCTCTCACCTTGTTTGCACCATCCAGGATTCCACAATCTTCAAACATGCATCTTGTCAATGTCACTCGTCTTCCTCTCCATTCTCATAGATTTCAAGTTGGTGTCCAAGATAAGTTTATTCGCATGCACCTGTCGAAGAATAATTCACTATACAAATTAAAAAATGACTACAACACAAGAACATCCAAAGTGGTCACCCTTCTTGGTACTACTCTTCCCCAAACACACTTAAATTTGGATTTCTGGTGGGATCCGATGCCTCTGTGTTGGGATGTTCACACATGACACAATGTTGGTTACACATATATATGAAATTGTGGCACATAAAAAATCTATTAATTTACATTTAATTTCATTTTGTAAATTTTCTATTTCGACAAGATTGAAAAAAATATTACATTATTAGATTTGTACATTTATTCAGAGTCTACAAATTTTAAAATTTCTGACTGTTTGGAAGATTTATGGAATTAAAGAAGACTTGATCATTTCATCTTTCAGTTCTATCACCTAATTTGCACCTTCCGGGATTCCTCAATTTTCAAACCTGCATGTGCTCAACGCCACCAATGTACCACTCTATTCTTGCAGATTTCAACTTCGTGTCAAAGATTAGCTTAATTGCATGCACCTGTTGAAAAATAATTGACTATACGAATTGAAAAATGAGTGCAACACAAAAAATTTCCAAGAGGACGCCCTTCTAAGTACTACTCTTGCCCAAACACACATAACTTTGTAGTTTTGATGGGATCTAGGGTTTTTGTGTTGGTATGGTTGCACACAACACAAAGTTGGTTACACCTACATATGAAATCGTAGGTACGTAAAAAAGTGTATTAATTTACATTTAATTGCATTTGTAAATTTTCTCTTGGTACGAAATGGAAAAGACTATTGCAATATTTGATTGCTACATTTATTTTTAGAATTTCAGATTGTTTCAAAAATTTATGAGAATTAAAGAAGAATTGATCATTTCAACTTTTAATTCTCTCACCTTATTTGCACCATCCGGGATTCCTCAATCTTCAAATATGCATCTCCTCGATGTCACCCATCTTCCACTTCGTTTTGCAAAAATGACTGCAACACAAGAACCATCCGGGACACAGTGAATTTATGTTTCTATGCTCACACACAACACAATGTTGGTAACACATATATATGAAATCGTGCACGTAAAAAAAAAAAGATTCAATTTCATTTTGTAAATTTTCTCTTTCAACACGATTGAAAAAACTATTGCATTATTTGATTGCTTCATTTATTCAGAGTCTTACAATTTTAAAACATCTCACAGTTTGGAAGATTTATGGGAATTCAAGAAGACTTGATCATTTCAACTTTTACTTCTCTCACCTTGTTTGCACCATCTGGGATTCCTCAATCTTGAAACATGCATATCTTCGATGTCAGTAATCTTCCACTCTGTTCTTGTAGATTTCAACTTGAAACATGCATTTGTCCAAGAATAATTGACTATACGAATTTAAAAATATGTGAAACACAAGAACTTCCCAAAAGGTCACCTATCATAGTACTACTCTTGCCCAAACACACTTAACTTTGGAGTTTTGATGGAATGCAATGCTTTAGTGTTGTTATGGTCAAACACAACACAATGTTGGTTGAGGTTGAAAAAACTATTGCCTAAACACACTTAACTTTGGAGTTTTGATGGGATGTAGTGCTTTGGTGTTGCTATGGTAGAATACAACACAATGTTGATTACACATATATTTGAAATCGTCGCACATAAAAAATTTATTAATTTATATTTAATTTCATTTTGTAAATTTTCTCTTTCAACAAGATTGAAAAAACTATTGCATTATTTGCTTGCCACATTTATTCAAAGTCTTACAATTTTAGAATATATGACTATTTGGAAGATTTATGGAAGTTAAAGAAAACTTTTCATCAGATGTAGTGCTTTGGAGTTGCTATGGTCGAATACAACACAATGTTGATTACACATATATTTGAAATTGTCGCACATAAAAAATTTATTAATTTACATTTAATTTCATTTTGTAAATTTTTTATTTTGAAGAAGTTGAAAAAATTATTGCATTATTTGATTGCTACATTTTTTAGAATTTCTAACTGTTTTGCAAGATTTATAGGAATTGAAGAAGACTTGATCATTTAAACTTTTAATTCTATCACCTAATTTGCACCTTCCCAAGAGGTCACCCTTCATAGTACTACTCCTGCCCAAACATACTTAACTTTGGAGTTCTAATGGGATCCAATGCTTTTATGTTGGTATGGTCAAACACAACAAAAAGTTGGTTACACCTATATAAGAAATCATATGCACGTAAAAAAATCTATTAATTTACATTTATTTTCGTTTTGTAAATTTTCTCTTTTGACAAAATTGAAAAAACTATTGCAATATTTGATTGCTACATTTTTTCATAGTCTTATAATTTTAGAATTTCTAACTGTTTCAAAGATTTATGAGAATTAAAGAAGACTTGATCATTTCAACTTTTAGTTCTCTCACCTTATTCGCAACAATCGGGATTCCTCAATCTTCAAACATGCATCTCCTCGAGGTCACCCATCTTCCACTACGTTCTCACGGATTTCAACTTCGTCTCAAAGATTAGTTTAATCACATGCTCCAGTCGAAGAATAAGCGACTATACAAATTCAAAAATGACAGCAACACAAGAACTTCCCAAGAGGTCACCCTTCTTACAATGTTGGTTACACAAATACATGAAATCGTTGCACGTAAAAAATTTATTAATTTACATTTCATTTCATTTTGTAGATTTTCTATTTGGACGAGGTTGAAAAAAATATTGCATTATTTGATTGCTACATTTTTTCAGAGTATTACAATTTTAGAATTTCTAACTGTTTTGGAAGATTTATGGGAATTAAAGAAGACTTGATCATTTGAACATTTAGTTCTATCACCAAATTATTCCCATTTTGGGATTCCTCAATCTTCAAACCTACATCACCTTGACGTCACCAATGCTCCACTCCATTGTTGCAAATTTCAACTACTTGTTAGAGATTAGTTTAATCGCATGCACCAGTCGAAAATTAATTGACTATATGAATTTAAAAATGAATGCAACGCAAGAACTTCCCAAGAGGCCCTTCTTAGTACTACTCTTGCTCAAACACACTTAATTATGGAGTTCTCATAGGACCCAATGATTTTATGTTTCTATGGTCACACACAACACAATGTTGGTAACACATATATATGAAATCGTCGCACGTAAAAAATTTATTAATTTACATTTAATTTCATTTTGTAGATTTTCTATTTGGATGAGGTTGAAAAAAATATTGCATTATTTGATTGCTACATTTTTTCAGAGTATTACAATTTTAGAATTTCTGACTATTTTGGAAGATTTATGGGAATTAAAGAAGACTTGATCATTTGAACATTTAGTTCTATCACCAAATTTTTCCCCTTCTGGGATTCCTCAATCTTCAAACCTACATCACCTTGACGTCACCAATGCTCCACTCCATTGTTGCAGATTTCAACTACTTGTTAGAGATTAGTTTAATCGCTTGCACAAGTCGAAAATTAATTGACTATACGAATTCAAAAATGAGTGCAACATGAGGTGTAAAAATTGCACATGACACAAAGTTAGTTACACCTACATATGAAATCGCATGCATGTAAAAAAATGTATTAATTTCATTTTGTAAATTTTCTCTTTCATTTAATTGACTATATGAATTTAAAAATGAATGCAACGCAAGAACTTCCGAAGAGGTCACCCCTTCTTAGTACTACTCTTGCTCAAACACACTTAATTATGGAGTTCTCATAGGACCCAATGATTTTATGTTTCTATGGTCACACACAACACAATGTTGGTAACACATATATATGAAATCGTCGCACGTAAAAAATTTATTAATTTACGTCTAATTTAATTTTGTAAATTTTCTATTTCAACGAGGTTGAAAATGCTGTTGCATTATTTGATTGCTACTTTTTTTCAAAGTCTTACAATTTTAGAATTTCTAACTGTTTGGAAGATTTATGCGAATTTAAGAAGACTTGGTCATTTCAACTTTTTATACTCTCACCTTGTTTGCACCATCTAGGATTCCACAATCTTCAAACATGCATCTCATCAATGTCACCCGTCTTCCTCTTCGTTCTCACGGATTTCAACTTCGTGTCCAAGATAAGTTTATTCGCACGTTCCTCTCGAAGAATAATTCACTATACAAATTCAAAAATGACTGCAACACAAGAACTTCTCAGGAGGTCACCCTTCTTAGCACAACTCTTGCCCAAACACACTTAAATTTAGATTTTTGATGGGATATGATGCTTTTGTGTAGATATGGTCGCACACGACACAATTTGAAATCGTCGCACATAAAAAAGTATTTTAATTTTCATTTAATTTCATGTTGTAAATTTTCTCTTTCTACGGGATTGAAAAAACTATTGCATTATTTGATTGCCACATTTTTTCAGAGTCTTACAATTTTAGAATATATGACTATTTGGAAGATTTATGGAAGATAAAGAAGACTTGATCATTTCAACTTCTAGTTCTCTCACATTATTTGCACCATCCAAGATTCCACAATCTTCAAACATGCATCTCCTCGATGGCACCAATCTTCCACTCCGTTCTTGCAGATTTCAACCTTGTGTTAGAGATTAGTTTAAATGCATGCACTAGTCGAAAAATAATTGACTATACGAATTCAAAAATTACTGCAACACAAGAACAATCCAAGAGGTTAGCCTTCTTAGTACTACTCTTACCCAAATACACTTATCTTTAGAGTTCTGATGGGCTCTAGTGCTTTTGTCTTAGTATGGTCGCACACGATGCAATGTTGCTTCCACATATATATCAAATCGTCGCACGTAAAAAAATGTTTTAATTTACATTTAGTTCCACTTTGTAAATTTTCTCTTTTGAGGAGATTGAAAAAACTATTGCATTATTTAATTGCTACATTCATTTGAAGTATTACAATTTTAAAATTTCTGAATGTCTTGAAGATTCATGGGAATTAACGAAGACTTGATCGTTTCAACTTTTAGTTCTCTCACCTTCTTTGCACGATCTAGGATTCCTCAATCTTCAAACCAACATGTCCTCGATGTCAGCCATCTTCCACTCTGTTCTCGTGGATTTCAGCTTCCTGTCAGAGATTAGTTTAATCACAAGCACATGTCGAAGAATAACTGACTATACATATTCAAAAATGACTACAACTTAAGAGCTTCCCAATAGGTCACCCTTATTAATACTACTCTTGCCCAAACACACTAAAATTTGGATTTCTGCTGGGATCCGAAGCTTTTGTGTTGGTATCGTTGCACACAACACAATGTTGGTTACACGTATATATGAAATCGTTGCATGTAAAAAAATGTTTAAATTGACATTTAATTTCATTTTGTAAATTTTCTATTTTGACGAGATTGAAAAATCTATTGTATTATTTGACTACTACATTTAGTCAAAGTCTTTCAATATTAGAATATATGACTATTTGGAAGATTTATGGTACTTGATCATTTCAACTTTTTGTTCTATTACCTTATTTGTAGCATCCAGGATTCCTCAATCTTCAAACATGGATCTCCTCAATGTCACCAATCTTCGACTCCGTTCTCGCAGATTTCAACTTCGTGTCAGAGATTAGTTTAATCACATGCACCTATCAAAGAATAATTGACTATCTGAATTCAAAAATGAGTGCAACACAAGAACTTACCAAGAGGTCACCCATCTTAGTACAACCCTTGCACAAACACACTTAACTTTGGAGATGTGATGGGATCTAGGGCTTTTCTGTTGGTATGGTCTCACACGATGCAATGTTGGTTACACATATATATGAAATCATCGCACGTAAAAAAATGTTTTAATTTACATTTAATTCCATTTTGTAAATTTTCTCTTACGAGGAGATTGAAGAAACTATTGAATTATTTGATTGTTACATTTATTTAGTGTCTTACAATTTTAGAATATATGACTATTTGGAAGATTTATGGAAGTTAAAGAAGACTTAGTTATTTTAACTTTTAGTTCTTTTACCTTATTTGCAGCATTTGGGATTCGTCAATCTTCAAACATGCATCTCCTCACTGGCACCAATCTTCCACTCCGTTCTCGTGGATTTCAACTTCGTGTCAAGTATTAGTTTAATCACATGCACCAGTTGAAAAATAATTGACTATACGAATTAGAAAATGAGTGCAACACAAGAACTTCCCAAGAGATCACCCATCTTAGTACTACTCTTACCCAAACACACTTAACTTTACAATTTTGATGAGATCCAGTGCTTTTGTGTTGGTATGGTCACACACAACACAATGTTGGTTACACATATATATGAAATCGTTGCAGGTAAAAAAATGTATTGATTTAAATTTAATTTAATTTTGTAAATTTTCTATTTTGACGAGATTAAAAACACTATTGCATTTTTTTGATTGTAACATTTATTCAGAGTCTTACAATTTTAGAATTTCACACTGTTTGGAAGATATAAGGGAAATAAAGAAGACTTAATCATTTCAATTTTTAGTTCTCTCTCGTTACTTGCACCATCCAGGATTCGTTAATCTTCAAACATGCATATCCTCGATGTCACTAATCCTCCATTCCATTCTCACAGATTTCAATTTCACGTCAAATATTAGTTTAAACACATGCACCTGTCGAAAAATAATTGACAATAGGAATTCGAAAATGAGTGCAACACAAGAACTTCCTACGAGGTCACCCTTCTTAGTACTACTCTTGCCCAAACACACTTAACATTGGAATTCTAATAGATCTAGAGCTTTTCTGTTGGTATGGTTGCACACAACACAATGTTGGTTACATATATATAAGAAATCGTCGCACCCAAAAAAATGTTTTAATTTACATCTAATTTTATTTCGTAAATTTTCTCTTTCGACATGATTGAAAAAACTACTGAATTTTTTGACTACTGCATTCATTCGAAGTCTTACAATTTTAGAGTATCTGATTGTTTGGAATGTTTATGGGAATTAAAGAAGACCTGATCATTCCAACTTTTAGTTCTCTCACCTTATTTGCACCATCTGGGATTCCACAATCTTCAAACATGCGTCTCCACGATGTCACCAATCTTCCACTCTGTTCTTGCAGATTTCAACTTCGTGTTAGAGATTAGTTAAATCGCATGCACCTATCAAAGAATAATTAACTATTCGAATTCAAAAATGAGTGCAACACAAGAATTTACCAAGAGGTCACCCATCTTTGTACTACTCTTGCCCAAACACACTTAAATTTTGATTTCTGATGGGATCTAATGCTTTTGTGTTGGTGTGGTCGCACATGACACAATTTTGGTTACACATATACATGAAATCATTGCACTTAAAAAAATATTTTAATTTCATTTCGTAAATTTTCTCTTTCGACGAGATTGAAAAAATTGTTGCATTATTTGATTGCCACATTTATTCAGGGTCTTACAATTTTAGAATATATGACTATTTGGAAGATTTATGAATGTTAAAGAAGACTTGATCATTTCAACTTTTTGTTCTATTACCTTATTTGCAGCATCTGGGATTCCTCAATATTCATACATGGATCTCCTTGATGTCACCAATCTCCCACTCCGTTCTCACGCATTTCAACTTTGTGTCAGAGATTAGTTTAATTGCATGCACCTGTCAAAGAATAGTTGACTATTCGAATTCAAAAATGAGTGCAACACAAGAACTTACCAAGAGGTCACCCATCTTAGTACAACTCTTGCACATACACACTTAGCTTTGGAGATGTGATGGGATCCAGTGCTTTTGTGTTGGTCTGGTCGCATACAACACATTATTAATTACACATGTATGAAATTGTTGCACCTAAAAAAATATTTTAATTTACATTTAATTTCCTTTTGTAAATTGTCTCTTTCGACGAGATTGAAAAAACTATTGCATTATTTGATTGCTACATTCATTCAAAGTATTACAATTTTAGAATCTCTGACTGTTTGGAAGATTTATTGGACTTAAAGAAGACTTGATCACTTCAACTTTTAGTTCTCTCACCTTATTTGCACCATCCGGGATTCCTCAATCTTCAAACCAACATGTCCTTGATGTCTCCCATCTTCCACATTGTTCTCACAGATTTCAACTTCATGTCAGAGATAAGTTTAATTGCACACATGTGTCGAAGAATAATTGACTATAGGAATTCAAAAATGACTGCAACACAAGAACTTCCCAAGAGGTCACCCTTCTTAATACTACTACCCAAACACACTTAAATTTTGATTTCTGACGGGATCTGATGCTTTTGTGTTGGTAAGGCCGCACATGACACAATTTTGGTTACACATATATATGAAATCGTCGCACGTAAAAAAATATTTTAATTTACATTAAATTTAATTTTGTAAATTTTCTCTTTCGACAAGATTGAAAAAAATAAAGCACTATTTGATAGCCACATTTATTCAGAGTCTTACAATTTTAGAATATATGACTCTTTGGAAGATTTATGGAAGTTAAAGAAGACTTGATCATTTCAACTTTTTGTTCTATTACCTTGTTTGCAGCATCCAGGATTCCTCAATCTTCAAACAAGGATCTCCTCGATGTCACCAATTTTCCACTCCATTCTCGTGCATTTCAACTTCGTGTTAGAGATGAGCTTAATCGCATGCACTTGTCAAAGAATAATTGACTATTCGAATTCAAAAATGAGTACAACACAAGAACTTACCAAGAGGTTACCCATCTTAGTACTACTCTAGCACGAACACGCTTAACTTTGGAGATGTGATGGGATCTAGTGCTTTTTTGTTGGTATGGTCACACACAACACAATGTTAATTACACATATGTATGAAATCATCGCACATAAAAAAATGTTTTGATCTACATTTATTTTCGTTTTTTAAATTTCTATATCGACGAGATTGAAAAAACTATTGCATTATTTGATTGCTACATTCATTCCGAGTATTAAAATTTTAGGATCTCTGACTGTTAGGAATATTTATGTGAATCAAAGAAAACTTGATCTTTTCAACTTTTAGTTCTCTCACCTTCTTTAATCGCGTCCACGTGTCGAACAATAATTGGCTATACGAATTCAAAAATGACTACAACACAAGAACTTCCCAAGAGGTCACCCTTCTTAGTACTACTCTTGCCCAAACACACTTAAATTTTAATTTCTGATGGGATCTTATGCTTTTGTGTTGATATGGTCGCACACGACACAATTTTGGTTACACATATATTTGAAATCGTTGCACGTAAAAAAATATTTTAATTTACATTTAATTTCATTTTGTAAATTTTCTCTTTCAACAAGATTGAAAAAACTATTGCATTATTTGCTTGCCACATTTATTCAAAGTCTTACAATTTTAGAATATATGACTATTTGGAAGATTTATGGAAGTTAAAGAAAACTTTATCATTTCAGCTTCTAGTTCTCTCACCTTATTTTCACCATCCAGGATTCCTCAATCTTCAGACACGCATCTCCTCGATGCACCAATCTTCCACTCCATTCTCGTGGATTTCAACCTCGTGTTAGATATTAGTTTAAATGCACGCACAAGTCGAAGAATAATTGACTATACGAATTCAAAAATGACTGAAACACAAGAACATCCCAAGAGGTCAGCCTTCTTAGTACTACTCTTACCCAAGCACACTTAACTTT
>JAMKPZ010003289.1:0-16695 GCA_024699675.1 Amphibolis antarctica
TCAAGCTGAAAGGGTGTTGGATGATGAACCTGGCGGGAGCTACATCTGTGGTATCCTAGCCGAATGTCAGATAGGTATACCGACTACCGGTGAGGGATGACGTTGAACCTTGGCAAGGATTTGGAGGAGAAGGGAATGAATTTGTCGTGCTTGCTTGCTTGAGGTGTGAGGCCACTGGACTTCATCTGCTGCTCTGGCCACTGGGTGCTTGAAGAAAGAGAGGGGCAGAATACCCCTAGTTTAGCCATGGTTCTTACAACCGGTCGACGGGTAGGTAGGAGGCGGAAACTAGGTAGACTCTTGGACAAGGGTGCAACGAGCTGGTCATGTTCACCCATCCGAGTGACTATGGTATGGGAGGGGCAGAATGCACCTAGTTCTACCCTGCGATGTTGGCCAATGTTTTGCTCGTAGAGGGTGTTACTTAGATTGAGCAGGCTAGCCATCTTGACTCCATGATGCGGCAACCCTGCAGAGGGTTGATGGCTAGTGGTACCGGTGATCGGATGGTTCGCAGCCATACCCTCTGCTGATCGAGGCACTTGGTATGATTCGCAAGCCTTGGTCAACTTGGTCGGGTTGCCAAGTCGATGGCTACTTAGGATGCAGCTATCGGCGCCCTTGTGCGTTGGATGCCAGGCCTTGTTGTTGAAGGTGCGAGTTTTGGCATGAGTCACTCAGAAGCCAACAAGCTTGTCTCTTGACTCTAATGACCTACATGCCTTGCTGTGCCCTTTCCTTGTACGAACCAATCAGACGCGGCGTCTATTTCGAAAGCTCCTCCCCGTAGGATGGACGATGGTGGGGGAGGTTGGTGAACGGTTGGGCCTTCACTCTCTATCGAAGACTCTCCGAACAACTACAGCAAACTATCTTCTGGCTCCTAGTCTGGTTGCAGGAGTGGGAGGAGTTGTTGCCGGTAAGGCTTGGGTACCTCTTTGCTAATTTTTGTGTCTTTTTTATGCTCTTCATCACCAAGGTTTACGAGTTCAACCTCGTCAGTAGAGGTTATACTGGTGGGCTCGGGCGGTTGAAACCATGGACTGACCTCTTCAAGTTCCTGATCTTGCAAAGGGCCATCAAGGTCTTCCATGAATTGCTAACCGTCAAGTTGAAAGGGTGTTGGATGATGAACCTAGCGGGAGCTACATCTGTGGTATCCTAGCCGAATGTCAGATAGGTATACCGACTACCGGTGAGGGATGACGTTGAACCTTGGCAAGGATTTGGAGGAGAAGGGAATGAATTTGTCGTGCTTGCTTGCTTGAGGTGTGAGGCCGCTGGACTTCATCTGCTGCTCTGGCCACTGGGTGCTTGAAGAAAGAGAGGGGCAGAATACCCCTAGTTTAGCCATGGTTCTTACAACCGGTCGACGGGTAGGTAGGAGGCGGAAACTAGGTAGAGTCTTGGACAAGGGTGCAACGAGCTGGTCATGTTCACCCATTCGAGTTACTATGGTAGGGGAGGGGCAGAATGCACCTAGTTCTACCCTGCGATGTTGGCCAGTGTTTTGTTCGTAGAGGGTGTTACTTAGATTGAGCAGGCTAGCCATCTTGACTCCATGATGCGGCAACCCTGCAGAGGGTTGATGGCTGGTGGTACCGGTGATCGGATGGTTCGCAGCCATACCCTCTGCTGATCGAGGCACTTGGTATGATTGGCAAGCCTTGGTCAACTTGGTCGGGTTGCCAAGTCGATGGCTACTTAGGATGCAGCTGTCGGCGCCCTTGTGCGTTGGATGCCAGGCCTTGTTGTTGAAGGTGTGAGTTTTGGCATGTGTCACTCAGAAGCCAACAAGCTTGTCTCTTGACTCTAATGACCTACATGCCTTGCTGTCCCCTTTCCTTGTACGAACCAATCAGACGCGGCGTCCATTTCCGAAGCTCCTCCCTGTAGGATGGACAATGGTGGGGGAGGTTGGTGAAGGGTTTGTCCTTCACTGTCTGTCGAAGACTCTCTGAACAACTGCAGCAAACCATCTTCTGGCTCCTAGTCTGGTTGCGGGTTGTCCTCCTAAGGCTCCATGTGCCTGGATAGATTGTCGAAGGTGGTTGGGTTCTGGATCTCGGGTGGTGAGGTGATGGCGGTTGGTTCTATTGTCAGATGCTATGACTCGGATGATGCTACAGCTTCCATGGACTATCCCGGATGATAGTAATTCTCAGCCAGTATAACAATGACTTCCCCATTCCATAGGAATTTGAGCATCCTGTGATGGGTGGAAGGTACAATGGAATTTTGGTGGAGGAAAGGATGGCCCAAAATGAAGTTGTAGCTTGGAGGAATGTCAACCACATGTCCCAGAACTTCGAAGGCAACCGGTCCGATGACGAGGTGAAGAACAATCTCGCCTCTAGCTTCATGGAGAGTGTCATCAAACCCTCCCATTACTCGGTCTATGGGAAGCAAGTCTTCTTCCTTGATCCCCAACTTGTGCAGGACCTGTAGTGGGCACAAGTTTAGCTTGGATTTGTCATCAATCATGACCATGGGGATGCATAGGTCCTTGTACTATACCCGGATGTACAGGGAGAGGTTGTGATCGATCCTAGCTGGTGAGAGGTCCAACTCTGAGAAGTAGATGAAAGACGGAACTGTCACCATCACCAGCATCCCTTCTATGGCTCTGGGAGCAAGGCCTTAGTTCACTTTTGCCACCTATAATGCCCTAAGGAGAGTTTCCAAGTGTTCAGTGGATGACCGGAGTAGATCCCACAGTGAGATATCAGCCTATATCCCTTGCAACTGGACTGACATGTCTGTGGGTGGCAGTGAGTGGATAGTCGACGGTGGTGAGGCTGCTGCTAGTGAAACAAGCGGGCGGCTGCCGATCGGTGGTTGGCTTTGCACTCTCGGGATGGAGATCCCCTCATGGTGCGGCTTCAGTTGATATACTTGGTTGGACCTGCTTATAGCCGTACATGTGGACGACTGCTGTTGGAATGGGATGGGAGCTGGAGAGATGACTACCTCCTTTCCCTTACACTACTCAAAGGTGGATGCAGCTGGAGCAGATGGCGCGGTCAAGGGTGTGAACTGCTGCCTTGTCGCACGTGCTTGGAGTGGTGCTAGGGCTACAGTTGTTGAAGTGACTGCGCTGGCTGGAGTGTTGGCCAATGGAGTGAGATTGGTCGCTAGGACCTTGGGGCCTGAGGGCACCATAGGGATGGCCGCTCTGATCAAGGTGGCTGGTGAGTAGAGAATCACCTTGGGTCGGGCTGGGACAACTGTCCCAGCACCTAATAACCCTGACGAAGTGACCACGAGTGTTGACCCCCATGCTTGAACAGAGGGATCGGGGGGCCAGCCGGCCTACCACCGGCAATCCGGCACAAATAGAAGAAGTACAACTCAGCAGTTCACGTTTCCTGGGAAATGTAAGTCTACATTCTCGATGCCCCAGAAAGATTTCCGGGATGACGCCACTGGCATGCATCCTTGCCGACGGTAGCCGTTCAGGTATACGAAGAAGTACAACTCGATGATTCCCGTTTCCCGCGAAATGTAAGTCTACATTCTTGATGCCCCGGAGAGTCTTCCGGGATGACAGCTCTAGCATGCACCCTTGCTGGCAGCGGCCGTTCGAGTATGTGAAGAAGTACAACCCGACGGTTCCTGTTTCCCGAGAAATGTAAGTCTACATTCCCGATGCCCCGGAGAGACTTCCGGGATGACGCCTCCAGCATGTATCCTTGCCAGTGGTGGCCGTTCAGGTGTACGAAGAAGTACAACCCGGCGGTTCCCATTTCTCGGGAAGTGTAAGTCTACATTCCTGATGCCTTGAAAAGATTTCCGAGATGACGCCTCCGACATGTATCCTTTCCGGCGGTGGCCAATCGGGTGTACGAAGAAATAGGACTTGGCGGTTCCCGACACCTGACAAGTGTAGGTCCTCTCCAAAACCCCATTGGTGTAGATGGTTCGGGGAACCAGCCAGCACAAACGGCCGGTAGCCGGCACCTCGAAAACCCATTTTTGGTTGAATGGTTCGGGGAACCAGCTAACCTACTGCTGGCAAGCCGGCACAAACGGTGGGTAGCCGGCTCCCTGAAAACCCATTTTTGGGTAATTGGGTCTCGCGGCCCAGCCGGCTACCTCACCCGACCTTCAGTTCTTCTGCTGAGAGGCCCGTAAGGGTGACCTTCGTATCTTTCTCTCCCCCATTCACCACCAGATTCGGTGTGAAACCCCATTTTGTTCGACTCTCATTTGCTTTTACCGGAAGGGATGAGGTTATCCCTTCCGATGCCTTGGAAAGTTTTCCAGATGAGGCCATTGATGGCTAGACTGACTGTCGTAGTTTTCCATTTTTAGAGCCGGAGAGAGGCCGGGAATGCCTAGGCTATCTGGGGTTGCCTAACACCTTCCCCAATAGTACCCTGAGCCCTGTATCCAGTTCTCTCATGTTACACGATTTTACATGATTCCCGTGGTTTAACCGTTTCGATGGTGGAAGGACACTTTCCCATCTGATTTTCCTTGTTTTCTACCCAAAAATAAGGTGGCGACTCTGTTCAATGAGCCATCCGCCCCAATTAGGGCAGTCATCTCGGCGGTACCACCAATCCCCAAAGCCTCAACCATTGGCTTTGCTCCCACAACCGGCACTCTAGCCAGCACGGTCTCTCCACCAGCTGCAACACTGGCACCACTCCTAGCCTACCTAGCAAAGCAATAATTCACGCCTGTGACCAGACCCCCCCCTCCAGCCGCACTCACTTTCGAACAGCACAAAGGCAAGGAAGTAGCCGTCTCACTACAGCCGTCCACATGTATGGCTATAACTAGGTCTGGCCAGGTATATCAACGAAAGCCGTGCCCTGGAGGGATCTCCATCCCGGGAGTAGCAGGACAAACTTCAACCGGCAGTACCGGCGGTCACCTCCTCAGCACTGGCTGCCCAATCACAACCACCCCCAGACTTGTCGATCCAGCTGCAGGGGATACAGGCAGACAACTCACTATGGGACCTACTTCGATCCTCTACTGAACACCAGGAAACACTCCTCAAGGCATTGCAGGTGGCCAAAGTGGACCAAGGTCTCACTCCCAGGGCCATAGAAGGAAGGGTGGCCATAGTAACAGTCCCATCCTTCGTCTATTTCTCAGACTTGGACCTCTCACCAATCGGGACCGATCACAACTTGTCCTTGTACATCCGGGTACAATACAAAGACCTTTGCATCCCCATGGTAATGATCGACGACGGATTCGGGCTAAACTTGTGCCCGCTACAAGTCCTGCACAAGCTGGGAATCAAAGAACAAGACTTTCTCCCCATCGACCAAGTGATGAAAGGATTTGACGGCACTCTTCATGAAGCCAAAGGTGAGGTCGTCCTTCCCCTCGTCATCGGACCAGCCACCTTCGAAGTCCCTATGCATGTAGTAGACATTCCCCCGAGCTATAACCTCATCCTGGGCCGTCCATTCCTACACCAAAACTCCATCGTACCCTCCACCCTTCATAGGATGCTTAAGTTCCTATGGGAAGGGGAGGTCATCGTCATATTAGTAGAGAATTACTACCATCCAGGACAATCTTTAGCTGCTGTAGTGCCTTCCGGGTCGCAACAACTGACACCAGAACTGGCCACCACCTCACTACCGGGTCTCCCGAACCCAGCCGCCTTCGACTATCTGTCTAGGTGCATGGAACCCTGGGAGGACAACCCACAGGCAAGCCAGGAGCCGGAAGACGGTTTGTTGCAACTGTTCAGAGAATCGCCGGTATGCACTGAGGATCCAGCCCTTCACCAACCTCCCTTGCCATCACCCATTCTACAAGGAGGAACCTTGAAAATGGATGTTGCGTCTAACTGGTTTGTACAGGGAAAGGAGACGACAAGGTGCGCTCCTTCCCCCTCTCCTTCAACCTAGCACCGCAACACCCACCTAATGACCTAGGTGGGGACACTCCAGGCTTGCAGGTCATCAACGTCAAGAGGCAAGCATGATGGCTTCCAGGTGATTCACGCCGGAACCCGCTCCTTCAACAATAAGGCTTGGCATCCCATGCACAAGTGCGCCGGTAGCTGCATCCTCAGCAGCCACTGACTTGGCAACCCGACCAAGTCAACCGAGGCTTGGCAATCATACCAAGTCTCTCGCTTGGCACAGCAGACAACTGATCCTCTGGGCACAAGTTAAATCAACTGGAAACCATCAACCCTCAACAGGGCCGCCACATCATGGAGTCAGAACAGCCAACCTACTCAGTCTGGGTGACATTTTCCACAAACAAAATACTGGCCAACATCATGGAGCAGAACTAGGGGCATTCTGCCCCTCCTCCGCCCCAGTCACTCAAACAGGTGAATGTGACCAGTCTACTACATTTTCATCCGAGACTCCTTCCAGTTTCCGCCTCCTATCCACCAGGCAACCGGTTCCTCCCACCGGGACAGAACTAGGGGCATTCTATCCCTCATCCTCCTTGAATGCTCGGCGGCCAGAACAACAGATGGAGTTCGATAGCATGACACCTCAAGTAGACGGGTACGGTAGGTCCACCGCCATCTCCCCTGAAGCACTCTCGAGGTTCACTGCTACCTCAAACCGGTAGCTGGTCCACTTACCCTGCACCCAACCAAAAGACCACGGGCATTGCTCTCGCCAGATCCATCATCCAACACCCTTTCAGCCCAAGGGTTAACAAGCCACTGAAGACACCGATGATCCTTATCAAGCGTCTGAAGAAAAATGCCCATGGGTCCAACCACCCATATCTACCGGCATAACGTCTACTAACGAAATTGAACTTGTAAACCTTGGGAATGAACAACATCCAAAAGAAACAAAAATTAGTAAAGAGTTGCCCGAGCCCTACTGACAACAACTCCTCACACTCCTGCATGAATTCGTAGAGGTGTTTGCATGGTATTATGAAGACATGCTCAGTTTGGATGAATGGGTAGCAGTCCACCGACTGCCCCTCAAACCAGGAGCCCGACCTATGAAGCAAAAAGCTCGATGAATGAGAAAGGAATGGGCCCAGAAGCTGAAGGAAGAAGTCCACAAGCAGTTCAATGTCCGATTCCTCTAGCCTATCTTCTACCCAGAATGGGTGGCAAACATGGTACCTGTCCCAAAGAAAGATGGGCGAGTACGCATGTGTGTCGACTATCGGGACCTCAACAAAGCTAGCCCCAATGATGACTTCCCACTACCACACATAGATATCTTGGTAGATGATGCCGCCAAGTACGGGGTATATTCCTTCATGGATAGGTTCTTCGGATACAATCAAATCCTCATGGAAGAAGAAGACAAGGAAAAGACCATGTTCACAACCCCTTGGTGCGTCTTCTATTACAAGGTGATGCCATTCGGGCTCAAAAATGTAGGTGCTACTTACCAAAGAACCATGACCACCCTCTTCCATGACATGATGCACAAAGAGGTTGAAGTCTACGTTGATGACATGGTAGTGAAGGCACACACTCATCAGTAGCATCTCAAGCACTTAAGACAGCTATTCGAGTGCCTAAGGAAGTACAAGCTCAGATTGAACCCGTCAAAATCAACATTCGGGGCCACCACCGGGAAGCTCCTCGGCTTTGTCATTAGCAAACAAGGAATCGAGGTAGATCCCGACAAAGCGAAAGCAACCTTAGACATGCCTCCCCCACAGATAGAACAACAGATCTGGAGCTTGCTGGGAAGGCTACAGTACATCGCGCATTTCATCTCGCACCTCACGCTGATTTGCAAGCCTTTCTTCAAGCTGTTGAAGAAAAACGTCAGCTTCACATGGATGACAAAATGCCAAGTCGCTTTCGACCACATCAAGCATCAGCTGTCCTGGCCACCGGTTCTCGTACCACCTCACCTCAGATGACCACTTTTCCTGTACATGTCGGTAACAGTTTCCTCCATGGGCACAGTATTTGGCCAGCATGACACCACCAACAGAATCGAGCAGGCCATATACTACCTCAGTAAAAAGTTTACCGAGGTAGAAGAACAATATGAGCTGATTGAAAAGTATTGTCTCCTGCTGGTCTAGATGGTGAAAAAGCTACGACACTACCTTGTGGTCTACCCAGTTTTGTTGCTCAGCCGCCTAGATCCCCTGTGCTACCTCTTTGACCAATCGAACTTGGTAGGCAGATGCGTGAAATGGAAAATGCTCCTCGTAGAATTTGACATCCGGTACGTATCCCAGAAATCCATGAAGGCCCAAGCCATGGCCGACCAGCTGGCACACCAGCCCTTGCCAGATTACCAACTGTTGGAGGTTTCATTCCCAGATGAGCCCATCTTCACCATCAACGAGCCGAATCCAGACTAACTAGATCTGGACCAGCCAGTTTTTGACCAACTAGAACCCCATATCTTATACTTTGATGGAGCGGTCAACACTAAAGGCCGTGGGGTAGGGGTAGTCCTAGTGGATCCCTAAGGAAGGATGCTGCCCGTAACCAAGTGACTTCTCTTCACATGCTCACACAATGAGGTGGAGTACGAGGCTTGTGTCATGGGGCTATGACTCGCACTGGAACTCTGGGTCACCCACCTGCACGTATTCGGCTACGCCATCCTGGTAATCTCTGAAACCCTCAATAGGTGGAAAACCCGAGACCCCAAGCTCCAGCCATACTAGGAGCTCGTACTGCAATTAGCAAGCAACTTCTGGTTCGTCCATTTCGAACATGTCGACTGCAAGCATAACCCATACGCAGACGCTCTGGCCATCCTAGCATCATGGGTAGCGGTCAAGGAGGGTCAGAGCATAGCCATAGAAGTCACAACACTTCACCAACTGGCCTAGAGCGAAAACATCTATCACCTCATAGAAGTACCTGAGCAAGCAGACGTTAGACCCTCCACTCTACATCCAACTAGCTGCCCCAGCAACCAGCAAACTACCGACCAATGCAGAGAATTGGCCCCAGTCGATGAATCGAGCAATGCAGACCCTAGGTCCCTAGACAATGGACTAGAAAATTCACAACAAGAAAATTGCCCAGGTATTCAGACATACAAACCTTCTTGGAGACCGGAGACTTCCAATCAGAGGCTACCACCTAAGACAGACGTACGTTGTCAAGACTGGCAGCCGGCTACGTATTCAGTGGGGGACAGCTCTACAAAAGATCTCACAACTAGACTCTTCTCCGGTGCATAACCTCGCCCGAGGCACGTATGGTTATGCAAGAAATCCATGAAGGTGTCTGTGGGTCCCACATGAATGAGATCCTCCTTGCGAAAAAGATCATGCTCCAAGGCTACTACTGGAGCACAATGGAGGCAGACTACACCACGTACGTTTGTCATTGTCACCAGTGCCAGGTACATGGGAACCTCATCCATGTGCCCCCTAAGGAATTATACGACATGGCTTCCCCTTGGCCATTGTCCATGTGGGCCTTGGATGTGGTAGGCGAGATTAAGCCGACGGCCACCAACAGACACCGATATATACTGGTGGCCATCGATTACTTCACCAGGTGGGTGGAGGCAGTATCCTACAAGACAGTCATGGTAGCCGCCACCCAGAAGTTCTTGCGCAACAACATCATCACCTGGTATGGCGTACCCTTCGAGGTGGTGACCGACAACGGCACCAACTTTACAGCCAAGCAGGTCACGAGCTATATCAAGCAGTGCCATATCCGTGACCTAAGGGCGTCCCCCTATAGGCCACAGATGAATGGAGCAGTCGAAGCAGCTAACAAGACACTGGTCCAAATTCTCAAGAAGATGGTCCGAACACACAAAGATTGGCATGACCATTTCCCGTACGCGCTCTGGGCCTACCGAACATCCCTGCAGACCACCACCAGAGCAACGCCATACTCGCTAGTATACGGGTCCGAAGCAGTGTTGCCGGTAGAGGTAGAACTCCCATCCCTTCGCATCCTCAAAGAAGCAGCAGACTTCGATGACCAGTGGTCGGAATCGCGCCTGTTGCAGCTCAAGATTGAAAGCCTTGGACCATGCCAAGACTTATCAGCGAAAGATGGCAAGGGCTTACAATAAGAAGGTTCATCCCCGACTCCTTACGTCTGGTGATCTAGTCCTTCGCTCCATCTTCCCAACAGGTTCAACGGGAAAATTCTCCCCAAACTGGCATGGCCCGTACGTCATCACCAAAACCCTCAATAGAGGGGCCGCTTACCTTTTTGATGAAGCCATCTAACAAGAGTTCGGCCCAGTCAATCTGTCGCAGCTGAAGAAGTTCTACCCATAAGACGAACTCAACAGCGGATCGACCTGGCTACCGCCCTCAGACAGGCCAGCTGTCGACTTCTCAGACCGACACCCCACCAGCAGACCGAGAGGCCAGCTCCCCATGGTTGAACGTGACAAGCACGTCATGTACCCAACCAGGGCTCGTCACGACTGCCACCTTTAGACAAGCTGGCGACCAACGTCTCCGTCTGACTCTCCACCGACTGACCGAGGGGTTAGGTCCGGACAGGTACGCTCCTTTCCTCGGTGAATTCCCTCTTATGACTCACATGTCACACGACGTGCACAAAATGCACACATGATAAGCAGGTCCAACTCTCTAGTCATCCTGCCTCGCCCATGTTGGAAAGGAAGAGGGCCGACAAAACTAGCCAAAACTTCACCCCACATGTTCGTGTTTGTTCCAGGTCGCAACCCATCGAAACATGCCTGCATCCCTTCAGTCTCAGAACCACGAAACAACCAGCTCACCATTCATTAGAAGAAACACCAGCAAGCTGGAAAATGACCCGGCCATCATTCATAGCTTGTTGCCCAATACTTACACGCTCCGCCGTCCAACCGGCCCACCACTGGCTGCCACCTCTGACTTACCTGGTAGCCACATCCACAGCCAGCAGTGAGAACAATTTGCAGCAGTAGGTGGCACATCCGACTCAAGAAGTGCTATCCGAACCTCTGGGATGAACTACCGACCCCTGGAGTGACACCAACTACATCCAAATTTCTACATCAAAAACCCGAACGCCCATCTTGTTTAACTCTGATGGCACAAAGATGGAACAGGGTGAGTAATCTAGGTTCATCCTTATCCCCATGGTCTTTGCTGATTCTGAGTGGTTAAGAGATACCGACGAGAAATCACTTCTCCCCTCGAATGAGTATCCAACCTCCCTTTTTTTTTACGTAGCCTGAGTGCCACCCGACAATGAGGGAGATCACAACCTTTGGCTCCCTCTAGGTAAGGTATTCCCCCTTGGTACACCAGTCGTGACAACGTTGGGTTATTTTACTTGCCAACAGCATGTGGGGTGGGCTAGTAGCACTCTTTTATTCAGTTTTCTTATCTTCTATTTTGTAATAGAAAAGAACAAAAAAAAAGAGAAGAAGAAAAGTCAGTGGCTAGAATCCTTCTTCAATAGAAAAGAAGAGAGAAAAGAAAAAAGAAAAACAAAACAAAAAGAGAAAGGAAAAAAAAGAGAAAAGGGAAAAGAAAAGAAAAAGAAAGAAAAAAAAGAAAAGAAAAAGTTACTTGTTACTGAGTCCTAAAAGCATATGAACTCCTGTGTAGGTAGATCTTAGGATTCTGCCATCTGTTGGTAGTCCATTACCCGACTTTGTCGCGATTGACCAAGTATCCCCTTCTTTCAAGGCATCGCAACCCATTGAAGTATGCCAATATAACCGGGTGCCGGAAACCATTTGCCGACACCCACTTCTACTTTCTTTTCTCTTGTCCTAGGGGTTGACATCCCAACTAAGTCATCAACATTGGGCTTGGCATCCCGCTGAAAGTCGCTTGCACCCCCAGGTTCCGATGCCCACGTTTCCAGAACCCGCGTAGTTCTATCTGTTATCTCTACAACCCCAAAGAAAACTCGTGAGGAAGAATTGGCATAACTATGGGCAGAAGGACAACTCTCGAATCTGTCCTCTCGACCCATCTTCGTCGCCTGAGGGTCACTTCCACTAGACAAGGTAACCACATTTCCAAACTCACATGCGTGAATGTCCAGCAGTTGTCTCTTGACATGAGGTGAGACACCTTTCATTCACTTGCAGGTCCAGATAGCACGATTGGGTCGGAACAGCTACCTTGCATAGACCCCACCTCGAGCAACCACCTGGAAGCCCCTCTACGAAATCAACAAAACAAAACACAGGAAAGAGAGTCACCAGAGAGTGTCCCAAACTCCCTCACACAACTCACCACAGATATTCACGGATGAGAGGAGGGAACGACACTCCCTCCTCACCTTCGGAAACTATTATATGAATGAGTGTGCAGGTGAACAAGTTAGTCAGACAATTCAGTTGGCTGCCGCTTAGGAAGTACGGCCACCCGAACCAAAACCCGCACAAGACGAGATGTCACATAGAAAAAGAAGGGGGCTGCTGGGTAAATCAGCCGGCCGACGCCACCAATACCAAGCGATGGTTGACTACTCAGCGCTACCTACGCCAGAACACTGACTATTCCATGTAGGAAGAAGGAAAGCTTGCCCATGCGCACCGCCCCGCTCAGACAGCAGGATGCCCGGACCTCAACCTGCACGAGACGAGATGTCACACGGAAAAAGAATGGGGGGGCTGCCGGGTAAATCAGTCGACCACTGCCACCAATACCCGGGGACAGTTGACTCCTCAACACTAAACTCTCCTCGCAAGAATGAATAAGACCCCCACTCCTCGCTCGGACGGTTGCACGCCACGACAAGGATTAGCACCAAGCAAAACATCATGCGGGAGAAGGAAGGGCCGCTGGATGAACCAGTCGGCCCACCACCGGCAATCTAGTGACAAGACCCGATAGGTGGCTCAAAGAAACCCATACTTAGACGTATGGATCGGGTGGCCAGTCGGCCCGCCGTCGGCAATCTGGCAAAAAATCGACATGTAGTTTGCTCCTTGAAAACCCATTTTTGGGTAAATGGTTCGGGGAACTAGCCGGCACAAACGACCGATAGCCGGCTCCCTGAAACCCATACTTAGACGTATGGATCGGGTGGCCAGCCTGCCCACCGCCGGCAAGCCGGCTCCCGGAAACCCATACTTAGATGTATGGATCGAGTGGCCAGCTGACCCGTCGCCGGCAATCTGGTGAGAAGACTTGGCAGCCAGCTCCCCAAAACCCATACTTAGATGTATGGATCGGTTGGCCAGCCGGCCTGCCGCCGGTAATTCGAAAAAAAAAATGGCTGGTAGCCGGCTCCCCGAAAACCCATTTTTGGGTAAATGGTTCTGGGAACCAGCCGGCCTGCCGCTGGCAAGTCAGCACAAATGGCCAGTAGCCGGCTCCCCGAAACCCATACTTAGATGTATGGAACGGGTGGCCAGCCTGCACAAACGGCCGGTAGCCGTCTCCCCGAAACCCATACTTAGACATATGAATCGGGTGGCCAGCCGGCCCACTGCAGGCAATCCGGCAACCAATTCCCTGAGACCAATACTTAGACGTATGGATCGGGTGACTAGCCGGCCCACCGCTGATAATAAAGTAAGAAAATCTGGCAACCGGCCCCTAGATTGCCACCATGGTACGAATGACTTCTTTGTATCGTCACCCCACACCCCACTTGCTAATCCACGCAAATTCTTGAGTGGACAGTTACACGCAAAATGTCATTAAAGTTGAGCTGATATTATTTATGATTCAAAGTACAAGCAAATACACAAAGCTATTCCTCGTTAGAAGTCCTCTGGGAGTTGAACCTCTAGGGGTCAAACACCTGACGTTCCCGCCTCCGCTACTCTTGTGCTACCTCTCGACGCTCCATCCGCTCCACCAAGCAGATCAACCGGTCCTCGCGGCTAATTAGCAAGATGAGAACTTCATCCCGAACGTTGAGAACCTCCACCACTGTACGCAAGCTGTGGACAAGATCCAGGTCTGAAGAAGACCTGCCGGCAAAAGCAGAAGCAGTGGGCCGGTGCCCGGTCGATTGCTTGTCGGACGACGAGCTGGTCCGCTTCGAGGCGAGCCTCTTGTACCGGCCCAGATCAACCAACGTAATGGGCCGGGTCTGGAGCGGGACCTTCTGTCGGCCCCTGATTGAAATGTGAAGGAAGTTGCCCAGTTCCACCATCGCCTCCCTAAACAGCAACTGGCTGGGAGGCCGTCGCCCAGTTCACCTGACAACCCATTATCACCACGAAAGTCGCGAGATAGGTTGCCACACTAATCTCGTCCCAATGTCCTCCCTTCAGGAGGATCATGTTGTTAAGGACGAAGGAAACGAGGTGGGAAATAGGGTTCAGGTCCCGGGCCTTGACGACCCACTGATCGAAGTTGGCTTCCACGGTGTACCCTCTCTTTCATCCGGCTATCACTCGAAAGCTGACAGCCCCACCGACAGATGGACCAAGGTACAGAGAATTGAAAGGTGTTTGTGTGAGCGCATCACCACATGCAGTTGATGGCTCGTTCAACAGAGTCGCCACCTTATTTTTGTGTAGAAAATAAGGAAAACCGGATGGGAAAGTGTCCTTCCACCATCGAAACGATAAAACCACGGGAATCATGTAAAATCTTGTAATATGAGAGAACTAGATATGGGGCTCAGGGTACCATTGGGGAAGGTGTTAGGCACCCCCAGACAGCCCAGGCGTTCCCGGCCTCTCTCCAGCTCTAAAATGGAAAACATGATAGTCAATTCGGCCACGTACGGCCTCACCCTGGTAAATTTTCCAGGGCGTTTAGAGGGATAACCGTATCCCTTCTGATGAAAATAAACGAGAATCAAGTAAAAAAATGGGAATTGAAAAAAATGGGGATCAATATTGGATCTGGTGGTGAATAGGGAAGAAAAAGATGGGTTTTCGGGGAGCCGACCGCCGGCTACTTGTACCGGTTGACCGGCGGCTGGTCAGCTACTTTCCTAACCCATTTGCGCAGCCATGGGGGTTTTGGGGAAACGGGGGCCGGTTCCTTGAACCGGCCAGCCAGCGGCTTGCCGGCTGTTTCCCCCTTTCATGCGTAGCCATGGGGGGTTTTGGGGAAACGGGGGCCGGTTCCTTGAATTTGCCAGCCGGCGGCTTGCCGGCTGCTTCCCCCCTTCCATGCACACCCACGGGGATTTTGGGAAAATGGGGGCCGGTTCCTTGAACCAGCCAGCCGGCGGCTTGCCGGCTGTTTCCCCCCTTCATGCGCACCCATGGGGATTTTGGGGAAACGAGGGCCGGTTCCTTTAACCGGCCAGCCGGTAGCTTGCCGGCTGTTTCCCCCTTCCATGCGCACCTATGGGGATTTTGGGGAAATAGGGGCCGGTTCCTTGAACCGGCCAGCCAACGGCTTGCCGACTGTTTCCCCCCTCTATGCGCACCCATGGGGATTTTGGGGAAACAGGGGCCAGTTCCTTGAACCGGCCAGTCGGCGGCTTGCGGGCTGTTTCGCCACCCCTTTTCCTCTTGACATCTGTAAAAGCATGGGATTTAATGGAGGACATATATTTTCAGGGGAAACGGAAACTGTCGGGTTGTACGTTTCGTACACCTGAACGGCCACCACCAGCATCATTGCTGGTGGCGTCATCCCGGAAACTTTTCCGGGGCATCGGGAGAGTAGACTTACGTCTCCCAGAAAAATGTATGGGCACCGTTGGGTTGTACGTGATCGTACACCCGAACGGCCGCTGCCGGCATCTCACCGGTGGCATCATCCTGGAAACTTTTCCGGGGCATCAGGAGAGTAGACTTACGTCTCCCAGAAAAACGTACTAGGATTGTCGGGTTGTACGTGTTCGTACACCCAAACGGCCGCCACCGACATCCTTGCCGGTGGCGTCGTCCCGGAAATCTTTCCGGGACCCCAAGAAGGACTTGTAAAGGTCGGATGAAAATTCATAAAGCCTGCTGGGAAACTAAGAGTTTCCAAGTAAAAAGACCCGACAGAAGGGTCACGAGTGAACTGAGCCCGACCGGGCTGGGTGGATTAACCCAGCTAGGAGGGCGGCCACCGGTACCTTCGGACGTGTTTCCGAAGGTTATGATACCCGAGTCCGTCCTCCGATCGTTCCCTTGCATTGGGAAGGCGTTATGCGGTCGGGGCTCGACGAAGCGTCGTAAAAACATACATAAAACGGTGAGGGTGGAAGGACTTACCTGTAGGGGGTCATCAATGGGTATCGAAAGTCCTCACTCCGGCACGGCAAAAAGGCATCGGGGCCCTGAGCTGCTCTCCTCCTTCGGAACCGGTGGATGGTTGCTTCTCTAGAGGGTGTCAGCCTACTTCCCAGAAAATCCCGCCTTTCGGAAATCCTTCCTCTTCAAATTCTAGCCTCTTCTCGATGTGGGGGGGGGCTCTCCTTTTATAAGGGGTTGCCTTCCCTCTTTGGGGGCACCCGGTTGTATTGGTGAACTTCAATGGGTTGCCAAGCCCTAAAAGAAGGGGACACTTGGTTAATCACGACAAGCCGGGTATTGGACTGCCAACAGATGGTGGAATCCTAAGATCTACCCTTCCCTTACATAGGAGTCCATATGCTTTCAGGACTCAGCAACAAGTAACTTTTCCTTTTCTTTTCCTTTTCTCTTTTTTTTTTTTCTTTTCCTTTTTCTCTTTTTTTTTTTTTTTCTTTCCTTTCTCTTTTCCATTTTGTTTTTTTTTTTTTCCTTTCTCTTTTTTTTTCTTCTATTGAAGAAGTATTCTAGCCATTGACTTTTCTTCTTCTCTTTTTTTTTTTTGTTCTTCTCTATTACAAAATAGAAGATAAGAAAACTGAATAAAAGAATGCTACTAGCCCTCCCCACATGCTGTTGGCAAGTAAAATAACCTGACATT
>JAMKPZ010003290.1:0-17768 GCA_024699675.1 Amphibolis antarctica
GGGTGGTAGTAGTTTTCTGCCAGTATGACGATGACCTCCCCTTTCCATAGGAACTTAAGCATCCTATGAAGGGTGGAAGGCACAATGGAATTTTGGTGGAGAAATGGGCGGCCCAGGATAAGATTGTAGCTTGGGGGAATGTCTACCACGCGCACAGAACTTTGAAGGCGGCTGGTCCAATGACGAGGGGGAGGATGACTTCACCTTTGGCTTCGTGTAGAGTACCGTCGAACCCTCTCATCACCCGGTCGGTGGGGAGTAAGTCTTGCTCTTTGATTCCTAGCTTGTGCAGGACTTGTTGCGGGCACAGGTTTAGCCCGGATCCATCGTCGATCATTACCATGGGGATACAGAGGTCCTTGTATTGCACCCGAATGTACAAGGACAGGTTGTGGTTGGTCCCGGCCGGTGAGAGGTCTAGATCTGAGAAGTAGACGAAAGAGGGGACCGTTACTGTGGCCACCATTCCTTCTATGGCCCCGGGAGTGAAACCTTGGTCCACTTTGGCTATCTGTAGTGCTTTGAGGAGAGTTTCACGGTGCTCAGTAGAGGATCGGAGCAAATCCCATAGGGAGATGTCAGCCCGTATCCCTTGTAGCTAGATTGACAGGTCTGGGAGCAACCGCGACTGGATGGCCGGTGCTGAGGAGGCGGCTGCCGGCCCTGTTGAAGCGGCAGCCAGTGGTCAGTTATTGGTTGATGTTCATCCTGCTATTCCCAGGATGGAGATTCCTCTGGGGCACGACTGTGGCTGATACACCTGGCCCGACCTGGTTATAGCCGTACATGTGGACGGCTGTTCTATTCCCTTGCCTTTATGTTGTTCGGAAGTGAGCGAGGCCGGAGGGGAGGGCCTGGTGAGCAGCTGTTTTGCTAGGTGTGCTTGGAGTGGCGCCAGTGTTGCAGCCGCTGGAGAGGCCGTGTCGATTGGAGTGCTGATCGAGGGCGCAAAGCCGGCGGTTGAGGCTTTGGGGTTCGGAGGTACTGCCGGGATGACTGTCCTGACTAGGGCGGCTGGTGAGTAAAGAATTACCTTGGGCTGAGCACGTATGGTTTTCCCGGCGGCCGGCTCTCTTGACGCGGCAACCGGTTCTTTTGACACAGCAACCGTAAGCACCACCCGAATGAAGAGTTTTTCTGTGGGTGGGGATGACGCCCGTTGTGGTGTAGGCTTTGAAGACTTCCTCCTTCTCCGGTGGCCGTTGATGGTGAGGATGGAGGTCCAGAGTTGTTGGTAGTATGGCCGGAGCTCCTCCAGTGTCGGCGGATGGTTGGCCGGCTGGATGAGGTCGACGGGGTTCAGCCAGGGAGTTCCTGCATCCAGCGGCCGTGCCGAAGGGAGGGATCTTCTTGTCCCTTGTTCGTGCCTGGTAGGATAGGCGGAAACTGGCTGCGCAAGCTGGAACCCTTCGAGCGGGTGCCTCTTTCGGGCACCTAGGAAGATAGCACTGACTTGTGAGTTGCCCGCATGATTTGGGAAGGTATGTTGGCCCGGCTTTGGGGGTACGGGAGGTTGTTGAAGCTCAATGGTGCCCGAGTTGATAAGCCTCTGAATAGCTTGTCTTAACGTCCAGCAATGGTCTGTTGCATGGCCGGCGGACCAGTGGTACTCGCAGTACTGCTGTGAATTGTACCAGGCAGGAAGAGCAGCTGGAGGTGGCTTGATAGGGGGGAGCGTGAGCAGTGCCTAGGCCCGGTGGAATACCTAGCTTAGTGGTTCAGAAAGTGGCATGTATTCTGTAATGCGCGGCTGTTGTGGCTGCGGGGGTGGCTGGCATGGCCCGCGTTGTTGCTGATCGAGGCGTTGTTGGTTAACGCCTGGGCGATCTCCTCCTTGTCCTTGGTTTCTTTGTCGAGAGGTTGTCAGGGACGTTACCTGCCACTATTGGCGGGCCGGCGGCTCGGATGCGGCTGCCAGGTGTGGAGCCTTGGGCCTCCAAGGTTGTTGGTTCGAGGCCGCTCGGGTGGTGTAGATCGGCTATTGAACTGGAGTGATTACCGGCAGATGGTATTCTTGGGCCGGGGCATACACCTGTTGTGGTTGGTATGGTGGTGGTGTTGCCGCCACAACGGTTACGGGAGACGGACGGCCGTTGTCATTCCTTCTGGGGCCACGGTTGTTCCCCATGTTATTGCCCAAGGCCGGTGGTCGGGGACGTGCATTTCCTCCTGGGCCGACTCCAAATGGGAGAGCCGAAAACCTCCTTGACTTCAAGAATCCTTCTAGGTGGCTACCAGCTTTGATTAACTGGGAGAAGGTTGAGTACGACTGAATGCATAAAAGGGCCGCCAGTGATGGTTGAGCACCTTGCACAATTATGTCTAGAGAGTCTTCTTCCGTAGGTTTCTCCCGGATTTGGGATGCCAGGGCCCGCCACCTGCCGACATAGCCGTTGAATGGCTCATTCTCACGTTGGCGAAGGCAATGGAGATCTTCCAACTTTGGTGCCAGGTCCAAGTTATATGCGTACTGTTCTTGGAACATGTACGCCAGCTGTTCCTAGGTGTAGATCTTTGTTAGGTCTAAGGACATGTACCAGGAAAGTGCAGGTCGTTGGAGAGATTTCTAGAATAGCCAGACAAGGAGCTTCTCCTCGTGTTGTAGTGCCGCCATGTCTCCACAGAAAGCCCGGAGGTGCACGCGAGGATCCCCATGCCCGTTGTATTTGACCAGTTTGGGCATTTTGAAATCAGGAGGGAGTGTTGCTTCGGGATAGAAACAGAGATTTTGGAAGGCACAGGAAGGTCCAAGCGGGCCGGATTTTATGCTCCGGAAAGATGCTTCCAGTTCAGCTATCCTTTGCAGTAGTTGCCCTTGCAGGTCGAGTGCCGGGGCGGCAGCCGTGGCGGCTGCCGGCTGGAGCGGTGGTGGGTCGAATTGGTCAGCGATGGGAGTAGTGACAACATCATATTCTTCTGAATGTGGCCTCTCCGGGACACGGATGGTTGGCCTGGGGGGGATTATGGAACCAATCCCTTGTTGTTGATAGCACGCCAACTGATGAGCCAGGAGGGTCTGCTCGAAATGTCCCAGTTGAGGTGGCAGGAAGGCGTTGGCTGCTCCTATGCCCTCAGTGTTCGAGGGGGGTTGGTAGCACGGGTCGATGCTCCGTGTGGGAGCCAGACTGTTACCTTCAGCTTCAGTAGCCAGAGAAGCCGGCGGCGCAGGATGCACTGTGGCATTGTCGAATGCTACAGCGGTGGACAGATTAGGCACCCTTGGTTGGTCTGGGGTTCCGGTAGGAACAATGACTGGCCTGGTGAAGTTCGTCAGGGTGACCACAGGCGGTGGTGGGCCGAAGACCACGGACAGCGGCACAGAAGTTGTCGTGGTGATGGAAGGGGATGATCCGGAAGCTGCAACGGAACCGGTGGCCATGGCTCTTGCTTGTGAGCGAGTCAGGACAAGGGGAGCCAGCACGGTCCTGAACTTGTAGGGCAGAGGTCCGTAAAGATCTGTAGGGATACCAAAGAAGGGTGATACAGTTCAATGCATTTGAAAGCGGCTTCGCTTAGCAAATGTGACAAGTGTGTTAAAAATCCTAACGGAAAAATAAAAGACTAACTAAAAAAAGAGCCGTACGAGCGAGAGTTTGAGCTACTTAATCGATAAAATGTAGCGAGTGTCCCCAGCGGAGTTGCAAAAAATTTGTACCCTCTCTTTCATCCGGCTATCACCCGGAAGCCCACAGGTTTCCACCGGCCCCGTCGGCGAATGGGCCGAGGTACAGAGAATTAAAAGGTGTTTGTGTGAGCGCATCACCACGTGGGGTTGATGGCTCGTTCAACGGAGTCGCCACCTTATTTTTGGGTAGAAAACAAGGAAAACCGAATGGGAAAGTATCCTTCCACCATCGAAACGATAAAACCACAGGAATCATGTAAAATCGTGTAACATGAGAGAACTGGATATGGGGCTCAAGGTAATGTTGGGGAAAGTGTTAGGCACCCCTAGACAGCCTGGGCATTCCCAGCCTCTCTCCGGCTCTAAAACGGAAAACATGATAGTCAATCCGGCCACGTACGGCCTCACCCTGGAAAAATTTCCAGGGCGTTTAGAGGGATAACCGTATCCCTTCCGATGAAAATAAACGAGAATCAAGTAAACAAATGAGAATTGAACAAAACGGGGATCCATATTGGATCCGGTGGTGAATAGGGGAGAAAAATATGGGTTTTTGGGGAGCCGACCGTCGGCTACTTGTACCGGTTAACTAGCGATTGGTCGATTGCTTTCCCAACCCATTTGCGCCCATGGGGGTTTTGAGGAAACGAGGGTCGGTTCCTTGAAATGGCCAGCCGGTGGCTTGCCAGCTGTTTCCCCCTTCCATGCGCACCCATGGGGGTTTTGGGGAAACGGGGGCCGGTTCCTTGAACCGGCCAGCCGGCGGCTTGCCAGCTGTTTCCCCCCTTCATGCACACCCATGGGGATTTTGGGGAAACAGGGGCCGGTGGCTTACCGGCTGCTTCCCCCCTCCATGCACACCCATGGGGGTTTTGGGGAAATGCGGGCCGGTTCCTTCAATTGGCCAGCCGGCAGCTTGCCGGCTGTTTCCTCCTTCCATGCGCACCCATGGGGCTTTTGGGGAAACGGGGGCCAGTTCCTTGAACCAGCCAGCCGGCAGCTTGCCGGCTATTTCCCCCGTCCATGCGCACCCATGGGGGTTTTGGGGAAATGGGGGCCGATTCGTTGAACCGGCCAGCCTGCAACTTGCCGGCTGTTTCCCCCTTCCATGCACACCCATCGGGGTTTTGGGGAAACGGGGGCCAGTTCCTTGAACCGGCCAGCCGGCTACTTGCCGGCTATTTCCCCCTTCCATGTGCACCCATGGGGATTTTGGGGAAACGGGTGCCGGTTCCTTGAACCGGCCCGTTGGCAGCTTGCCGGCTGTTTCCCCCTTCCATGCGCACCCATGGGGATTTTGGGGAAATGGGGGCCGGCGGCTTGCCGGCTGTTTCCCCACCCCTTTTCCTCTTGACGTCTGTAAAAGCATGGGATTTAACGGAGGACTTATATTTTCCGGGGAAACGGAAACCGTCGGGTTGTACGTTTCGTACACCCGAACGGCCACCGCCGGCGTCCTTACCGGTGGTGTCATCCCGGAAATCTTTCCGGGGTATCGAGAGTGTAGGCTTACGCCTCCCGAAAAAGAAACGGACACCATCAGGTCGTACCTGTTCTTGCACCCGAACGGCCACCGCCAGCATCATTGCCGGTGGCGTCATCCCGAAAACTTTTCCGGGGCTTCGGGAGAGTAGACTTACGTCTCCCAGAAAAATGTATGGGCACTGTTGGGTTGTATGTGTTCGTACACCCGAACGGCCGCCGTCGGCATCCTCGCCGGTGGCCTCATCCCGGAAGCTTTTACGGGGCATCAGGAGGGTAGACTTACGTCTCCCAGAAAAACGTACTAGGACCGTTGGGTTGTACGTGTTCGTACACCCAAATGGCCGCCGCTGGCATCCTCGCCGGTGGCGTCATCCCGGAAACTTTTCCAGGGCATCGGGAGAGTAGACTTACGTCTCCTGGAGAAACGTACTAGGACCGTTGGGTTGTACGTGTTCGTACACCCGAACGGCCGCCGCCGACATCCTTGCCGGTGGCATCATCTCAAAAATCTTTCTGGGACCTCGAGAAGGACTTGTGGAGGTCGGATGAAAATTCGTAAAGCCTGCTGGGAAACTTAGAGTTTCCAAGTAAAAAGACCGGACAGAAGAGTCACGAGTGAACTGAGCTCGACTGGGCTTGGTGGATTAACCCAGCCAGGAGGGCGGCCACAGGTACCTTCGGACGTGTTTCCGAAGGAATGATACTCGGGTCCATCCTCCGACCGTTCCTTTGCACAGGGAAGGTGTTATGCGGTCGGGGCTCGATGAAGCGTCGTAAAAACATACATAAAACAGCGAGCGTGGAAGGACTTACCTGTAGGGGGTTCATCGACGGGGATCGGAAGTCCTCGCTCCGGCACGACGAAAAGGCGTCGGGGCCTCGAGCTGCTCTCCTCCTTCGGAACTGGTGGACGGTTGCTTCTCCGGAGGGTGTCAGCCTTCTTCCCAGAAAATCCCGCCTTTCGGGAATCTTTCCTCTTCAAATTCTCGCCTCCTCTTCAAATTCTAGCATCTTCTGCCTCCCTCCCTCGATGTGGGGGGGCCTCTCCTTTTATCAGGGGTTGCCTTCCTTCTTTAGGGGCACCCGAAGATGGAAGGCGGCATGATTCGGGTTTGATTACGCAGTCCGTGTAATTGACGGATTTGCGAGATTTACGTGGTTAAATCCCAGCGTATTTCTCAAATTGATTCGGCCTGCCTTCTTGGGTAGCCAACCAGCAGCCGCTACGTGGCAGGCGGAAGCCGGCTGGTCCCCCGAACACTCGCACGAAAATGTGGTTTTTGGGATTCGGGTGCCGCTTCCTTGAAGCGGCTTGCCGGCGGCAAGCCGGCTCCATCCCCCCAACTTTTCACCAAATGTGGGTTTTTAGGGGTCCGGGTGTCGCTTCCTTGAAGCGGCTTGCCGGTGGCAAGCCAGCTCCATCCCCCAACTTTTCACCAAATATGGGTTTTTGGGGGTCCGAGTGTCGCTTCCTTGAAGCGGCAAGCTGGCTCCATCCCCCCAACTTTTTACCAAATGTGGGTTTTTGGGGGTCTGGGTGCCGCTTCCTTGAAGCGGCTTGCCGGCGGCAAGCTAGCTCCATCCCCCCAACTTTTTACCAAATGTGAGTTTTTGGGGGTCCAGGTGCCGCTTCCTTGAAGCGACTTGTCGGCGGCAAGCCGGCTCCATCCCCCCTTTGAGCATGGGGTCAACAGTTCTAATGTACATGTGGTGTGCACAATAATAGGTGTTTTAACACTAAAAGTTTGAATATTTTTGGAAGTTAATGTTAAAAACCTAAAACTACTTAAGTAATAATTTTGGTTGAATAATTTAACATTTTATATTTAAATCATTCTAAAGCGATTGTGCAAGGACATAGTTGGGCTTTTATAGGTGAAACGTGGCTGAGATCGTGAACTTTGAAGATTTCAAAGTAGAATGGTTGGATCGTTGATGTTCTAGTAGAATTCAGAAAAATAACTAAAAAAATGATCAAGATGAACGTGGGATGAAACAGGAAGTTATTGAATATTTCAATGACACGTTCAAGAGTTTTAGTGGACATAGTGTAAGAGATGGAAGAAGTGTATTTTGCCCTATATATACACTTGAAAACTCGACTCATCAAGAAATGTATTGAATCAAGAAGAAAGAGTTGCATTTTTAGAGACGTAGATCCAGCTCAAGTTCAAGTTTGAAGATCAAGATCAAAATTCAACTCAAAGAAGGTTTTAAAGGTTCAAAGTTGAAGTTAGTTTGAGGTTGAAGATCAAAGGTGAAGATTCAAAATTATTGATCAAGTAAGAGGTGTGCTAAAATAGTTAGAATTTATAAAGAGAGATCATATTTTAGATTAATGAAAGCTTGCATTATTTTTGAAGCAAAATTGATTCCTCATACCCTTCTTGAGTGAATTAGATAGTTTTATTTGAATCTACAAGAAGGGAGTTGTGCTTAAAAATTGTAAGAAATCTCTGAAAATAAAATTGAGATTTTCTTGAAAGCTTTTGTGCGATTGTGTTCTTGTTTATCCACTAAAGATTAATTTTTCTAAAGACGCAATTCACCCCCCCTCTTGTGATCCTAAACACCACTAAATCAATCCTACAATGGAAGAGCAATGAACAAGCGGTAAATTAAAATACTCTCTACCACTAGTGTAAATGCAAGAATGCATGTAATGCACATGGTCATGGGAGAGTAATAAACGTGCAATGAAACTAAAATGCAATTAGGCCTACACAAGGATGCATGCATAGACCTGTCTGTGAGCAGAAGGCTTGAGGTCACCGCTATGGATTATGGAAGTTTATCCAGAGTCCGGTAAGACCATTTGGCCAGTTACTCAGAATCCACTTGGTTGAAGCTAGATTTCAAGTGCCTCGGAGGCAAGCACAAGGATACATGTGTCTACTCACGTCTAGTGCAAAGATTCATGCATTGCACCTTTAGTACAAGGATACATGTACCAAAAGGGGATGCTAGAAATGTAATAAGGATGCAAAAAAGCAAGTAAACTATGGGGGATATCCAAGGAGGCATGCATATCCCCAAGCTGTGAGTATGTGCACACCCAGATTTGGGTGAACACCTCACCTTTAGTGCAAGGATTCATGCACTAGAAAGAAAATAAGTCGTGCATCTGATGAGATGCATGACAAATCTGTTCCAATGATAAGATTTTTGTGCATCAAGCTGAATGCACAAGGAGGAGAAGACGTTTCTTCTCCACCTACGATAGAGCATAGGAAGCTTACTTGTAGAAAGCTCACCAGAAGAGAAGAAGAGAAGCAACAAGAGCTTACTTGTGTGTCGCAAGGTCATCGAAGACTCTAGAAGCTTGAGCAAGAGGCTTCTGGGAGCACCCCTCACATCTATTCTCCTTCCTTGATCTTCTGTTCTCTTCTCTCTGTGTCCCTCTAGTTCTTTTTGTTGTAGGGGGCCATATATATGTTGGGTTTGTGGTGTGGAGCCTGACTCGATGGAGAGGTAGGTGGTAGCCGAGGACAAGCTGGGTAGTCTCCAAGTGGGAGATTGTTGGGGTTTGTGTGTGGAGCCTGACTAAATGGAGCATCAGGCAGAAAATTGGCATGGTAGGCGGTAGCCGACACCTGCAACTGGCTAGGACGTTATGGTTGGAATATATCGTGAAGCTTGTCTTGCGGAAGGCAGAGGTAGGTGGCAGCTAGGCAAAGGTAGGCGGCAACCAAGCAAAGGTAGGCGGCAGCCAGGCATGGCAGGCGACAACTGGCTGACGAGAGGTGGCAGCCGACTCTTGCAATCGGCTGGAGTGCTAAGGACTGGAAGAGGTCATGGAGGTCGGCTAGAAATTCAGTCAAAGGACCAACAGCTAGTGGGAGATCGGCAATCGAGCGAGGGAACCAAATGAGGCTTGCAAAGGATGAGCGTGGACACAAAGTCTGTAGTGTTATGGTGAGCCGTAAACTATAGTCCATAGTGTTACGATGAGCCGTAAACTAAAGGCCGTAAAGTTACGGTGGGTCGTAGACTTAATGCCATAGAGTTACGGCTAACAACAAAGGTGAGGAGCGGCTGGAGGACCAACCGTCGAAGGCATTTGGGCGGCTATTGGGAGGATCTAGCCGACCACTGAGTTGGAGGGCAGCCACATTAGATATGTTGATGATGGTTCCAGATCGACGGTTAGGATTGCATGTACTCTTAGGGTTTAGTGAGCTACTCTATATAAGAGAGCATGTTGTAACCCTTGAAGGCAATGTGTGGCTTGGTGAGGAAGAGCGGTGGCTGCATGCGTGAAGAGAGAGATGACACCCACCGGAGAGAGTGAACTTCATGTGTGTGAGGAGAGGAGCTGCCGTAGTGGTGTAAGTCAGCACTTGTACACATTGAAAGCTTGTGAGTTAAAGCAGCAGGAGTCCCACCACCATTCCATGGAGTGTGTGTTGTTCCTTTCTCTTTCTCCACCCCACTATGTCGAAGAGGACGAGTGCACGAGTGAACAACGAAGAAGGGGGTTCTGGGAGAGATCATCTAGGAATTCCAACAACTGGTATCAAAGCATAGGTTCAAGAATGTTTGTCTTTATGCAACTGCGGCAAAGGAGCTGACATCCATCCAGAAAAGGTTGGCATCCGACTGAAGAGTGTGGAATCCAAAGGGGCTTGCTGCTAGGTGCAGGAGGGCGTCCAGAGGAGGCGATGTCTGGTAAGAAGGGTGGCAACCGATTGTACAGACCGGCAGCCAGGTAGAAGCACACGAATTTCAGGAGAAGTGGGAGCCATGGCTGATAGCAAGTCCATTGTGGAGAAATTCGACGGAAAAGATTTTGGGTTTTGGAAGGTACAGGTCGAGGACTACCTTCACACGAGGGACCTAGACACACCATTGATGGGGTTAAAACCCAAGGAGATGAGCCAGGAAGAGGGGGAGCGGTTGGATAGGAAGGCATTAGGAATGGTCAGGTTGTTGTTGACAAAGAACATTGCATTCAATGTCATCAAGGAGAGGACAATGGTTGAGATGATGAAAATGTTGTCCAACATGTATGAGAAGCCGTCGACATTGAACAAAGTGTTTTTGTTGCGTCGGTTGTCCAACCTAAAGATTCCCGAAGGGAAGCTTTTCATCGTGCACATCAACAAGTTCAACACGTTGATCTCCCAGTTGGGCTCAGTGGAGTTCTCCTTCGATGAGGAGATCAAGGCGTTGATTCTGCTATCGTCGTTGCCAGAAAGCTGGTCTACGATTGTAACAGGAGTTAGTAGTTCTTTGGGACACGAGAAGCTATGACTAGATGATGTCCGAGATAAAATCTTGAATGAGGATGTTCGTCGGAGGAGCAACACAAGGGAGGAAGCATCTGAGGGGGCCTTTCACGTTGAGGCTGGAAGCCAATGACACAGCCAGCAGAATGGAGGCAGCTGCTGGGACGGCCGGGATGGTGGTGGAACAAGACGACAGAGTCTGAAGGATGCTAAGTGCTGGAACTATAGCCGAAAGGGTCACCTGAGTAGAAGTTGTGAAGCCTAGAGGATGGACAAGGGGAAGGCACAAGGAGAGGGATCGATCAACATAGCTGACAAGGAGCTATTGGACGATGCCCTGATCTACAATACGGAGTGTTCAGCTTCCACCTGGGTCTCAGACTCAAGCGCATCCTTCCATTCTACCCACGAGAAGGGGTTGTTGCATGGGTACATCGCAACCCAGAAGAAGAAAGTCCACCTAGGAGACGGGAGGAACCTAGACATACTTGGCAAGGGTTCCGTGAAGATCCTGACTGACGGAGGTTGGTGGGAGCTGGACGGTGTTCGATATGTTCCTGACTTAGCCAGAAACTTGATCTCGACAAGTCAATTGGATCAGGAGGGTTACCATGTGGCCCTAGGTGGGGGTTGATGGGCCATAACCAATGGGACGGAGACGGTCGCTGAGGGGTGGAAAATCGGGATGCTCTATAGAGTCCCTGGTAGAGCATGCAAGGGCATGGCATTCAAGGAAGGAGGGCCTACTAAGAAAGAACTAGCTTCTGGAACAATAGTGGCGGTAGTTGGTACATGGGACCAAGCAGCCAGAGGGTCTACCGGCTGAGCGACAGGTTCTAGGAGGAATGTCAACTGACGGACGGGTGTTGCAAGCAAGACTCGTCCATGATACAAGATGGAGTGGAGAGCCAAGAGCAATGCAAGGAGGCTCGCCAATGGTCACGAGGAGGTCAAGCAGAGATCCATCACTCAACAACAGAAGCCTGTTTCAGAGGGAGACTGCAAGCGCTTGGAAGTCTCATGTGCGGCAACTAGAAGATGTGCTAGCTGAAGGAAATGGCGTTCGAGGTTTGTAGAGTTCAACCCATTTCAAAAACTCTAGTGTCACCAAGGAGAGGTGTGGCACGGTTGTGTGTTAGCTTGGTAAAACACTGCAAGGGTTGTGTGTTAACTCAGTAAAACAATGCAGGGGTTGTGTGTTAGCCCAGTAAAACACTGGGGTTGTTTGTTAGCCTAAAAAAATACTTTAGAGGTTGAGTGTCAGCTTGTAAAACACGAAGCTGGAAGGACAACTAAAGAAGAAACACAAGCCATGGAGTCAGTCTCCAAGTGGGGGATTGTTGGGCTTGTGGTGTGGATCCTAACCCGATGGAGAGGCAGGTGGCAACCAATGGAAGTAGGCGATAGCCGATGGAAGCAGGCGGCAACTAGGGACAAGCTGGGTCAATCTCCAAGTGGGTGATTGTTGGGGTTTGTGTGTGGAGCCTGACCAGATGGAGCATCAGGTGGAAAACTGGCATGGCAGGCGACAGTCAACCGATGAGAGGCAGCAGCTGGCACCTATAGTCGGCTAGGACGTTACAGTTGGAATTGACTGTGAAGCCTGTCTTGCGAAAGGCAGAGGCAGGCGACAACCAAGCATGGCAAGCAATAACCGACACCTACAGTCGGCTAGAGTGCTGAGGACTGGAAGAGGTCGTGGAGTCTGGCCAGAGGTTCAATCAAAGGATCGACAGCCAGTGGGAGATCGGCAACCAAGTGAGGGAATCGGATGTGAAGTCCGTAGTGTTACAGTGAGCCGTAAACTACAGTCCGTAGTGTTAGAGTGAGCCGTAAACTACAGTCTGTAGTGTTATGGTGAGCCGTAAACTAAAGGTCGTAAAGTTACAGCAAGCCATAGACTTAAGGCCGTAAGTTACGACTAGCAACAGAGGCGAGGAGCAGCTAGAGGACCAGCCATCAGAGGCATCTAGGCGATTGCTGGGAGGATCCAGTTGGTCACCGGGTTGGAGGGCAGCCACGTCAAATCTGTCAATGATGGTTCCAAATCGATGGTTAGGATTGCATTTACTCTTAGGGTTTAGTGAGTTGCTCTATATAAGAGAGCATGTTGTAACCCTTGAAGGCAACGTGTGGCTTGGTGAGGAAGAGCGGCGACTACGTGTGTGAAGAGAGAGATGATGCTTGTTGGAGAGAGTGAGTTGCGTGTGTGTGAGGAGAGGAGCTGCCACAGTGGTGTAAGTTGGCGCTTGTACACATTGAATGCTTGTGAGCTGAAGCAGTTGGAATCCCACTACTATTCCGTGGAGTAGGCAAGGTTGCCGAACCATGTAAAACCTATGTTGTTCCTTTCTCTTTCTCCACCCCACCACATCGAAGAGGACGAGTGCACGAGCCAACGATGAAGATGGGGGTTCTGAGAGAGATCGTCTAGGAATCCCAACAATATAGGCCCATGGTAAGTTGTCCCAAGAGACTGGATCTGAGATCCTTAACTTGTGCCACCCACCCACCTCAATTTTATCATAGCCAATGAGAGGCTAAGAACCAGATAAGGTAGGTTGCTCCATGTGGGGAGTAGATTAGTGAGATGGCAAAATCTAGCAGTGGCAAATTCTGATAGGTTATTTCCAAAATCCGCAACACTAGGTGTAAGTGAATAGTTGGCCTAAACACTACAAGTCATGCATCACATTCAACCTGAATGTTATGGCCTCCACCTCTAGTCTAGCACCAACGTTACATGCTAGGCAGACAATTCAATGGTACAAGGAATAGCAAAAGTTCTGACAATAGCCAAAGGAACTTTCGTTGGCAAGAGAGAGGAATATATGGCTAAGTCAATGGAAATTCTGGTCCAAGGGGAGGTAGTCGCCTTCCAAGCACAAGGACTAGAGGAAGTTCTGGCGAATGCTAGAGGAACTTCCAGTGCCAGGATAGGGGAATTTTCAGTGAAGACTATAGGAATTTCTTGTGAAGACTATAGGAAATTCTGGTGATGGGGGAGGCAGTCGCCTCCTAGCCTAAGTGCCTGAGGAAGTTTTGGTGAAAACCAAAGGAACTTCCAATGTCTAGAAAAGAGGAATTTCCGATGGAGGACATTTTGGTGATGACCCAAATGAGGGTCACAGATTCTAGGTAGTTACCTGGAATCCGGCTGTCTAATGACAGATTTGACTACAATACCCATTGTAGCCAAGTTGATGAGATGGTGTCGGCCAAGGGGATCATTCAATGAAGTACTCACTGAAAAACCCTAAGTATTAGGGGTCTACAAAATTTAAAATATGTTGAACCAAAGAGTAGTAAGGAAGACCTACTTGAAAATGATGGTGAAGGAGAGGTTGTCGGAGGCCACAAGTCACTGGGGAAGATGTGCTCAAGTCGTCAAAGGTCAAGAGTGTAAAGGATCAAATAGTCATTAGAGTCGAGAGTCTGTCGAAGGTTGAGTACTCAAGTGCACAGGTGTTCTGGTTTCCCCCCAACTGTCCAAGGTCTACAAAGAGCCCCCTATAATTCATGCTTAACATTATTTAAAGAGTGATTAGTTGCTAACAACCACAACAAACCTTATGTGGCAACTTCTAGTTAGTCTATGTAAGGACTTGATTATCTTAATGTGTCACGTGGCAAGAACTTCAAGAAATTAAAGATTTCTGCCTTCTATGAAGGGTTTTGGAAGTTCCTAGCCATGTGAGCCTTGTAGGAGAAAAGAGCATTAGGTTCAAACGATCCAAACCTAGGTATTTAAGTTTCAAATAGGAGATCACCCAAGCAAGTGAAAAGCACTAAGTTTGGAAGTTCTAAACCAACAAGACAAAATTTTGAGGTAACCTCAAAGAGAATGAATGAAGGGGCTAGCTGAGGACCAGGTTTGGAAGTTCTAAACACAAACCCAAAGTTCTGAGTTGGTTGCAAAAGACAAGTCAACAGCAACTAGGCGATAGATGACCTCAAAAGTTTGAACCATCCAAACTAGCTACACAACAAAATTGAAGGATGACTTACCCTTGAAAGTTCTGAGCTTAGGACTTGAACTTCTTGAACTAGCTGAGGATAAGGAAAGAGGCCTATGACTAAGGAAGGGATAGGCTTAGAAGTTTCAAATAGGACAGCTAAACTTCCAAATCGACTAAGTATAAGAGCAAGCTAGCAACTAAGGAATGGATAAGCTCGAAAGTTTAGACCAAGGCGTTTGGACTTCCAAACCATCCAAGGAAGAGAAAGAGTTAGCAGCTAAGGATAAGGTAGGCTCAGATGTTCTAGACAGGGTGTCTGGACTTCCAAACCACCCAAAGAGAAAGATAAGCTAGCGAAAAGACAAGAGATAGCTTGAAAATTTCAACCAGGGTGTCTAAGCTTCTAAACAACCCAAAGAAGAAGTAAAGACTAGCGATAAGGGAAGGAATAAGTTTGAAAGTTCCAAACTAAGTACCTAAACTTCCGAACCACCTAGAGAAGAAGACAAGTTAGCAGTAAGAGAAAGGATGAGCTTAGAAGTTCTAACCAAGGTGTCTAAGCTTCCGAACCATCCAAAGAAGAAGTAAAGACTAGTGATAAGAGAAAGGATAGGCTCGGAAGTTTTGAACTAGGTGCCTGAACTTTTGAACCACCAGAAAAGAGGATAAGCTAGCAATTAAGGGAAGAGATGAACTCGAAAGTTTTGACCTGGGTGTCTGAACTTCCAAATCCCCATGGAAGAGGATGAACTGATAAAGGAAGAAGGAAAGAGCTCGGAAGAAAAACCCAATAGCCTCCAACACTCTAAGAGCCTACTAAACTACCCCCAAAATGCAAGAAGAACACAAGTATCAACAATATTCAAAATAGTATAACGAATCATGTTCTAAATGATATTTCAAAAAGTCCCAACTTAATAAGATAATAAAATCATTATAACAATGGGGCTAATCATTATACCAATTTCATAGAACACTAATTCTACGATTCTTGACAAAACAAAATTTATAAAAGACATGGGATTGCAAATTTGGGGTGTCAATAGATGCCTCTCCCTAGATGAAATTGTCGATTAAGGACCGAAAATTGAAATCCAGGGTAAAAGAACACACCAAGTTTGCAATTCATGTCAAGCCTTAAAAGATTTCAACATAACTAGAAAAGACATGTTGAACCATGTTGAAATTCTGAAAAAGTTTCCCATATTGACAGATGTTCTAAACTACCCACTTATTATGAAAAACAACAACAAAGCATGCAAGAGGAAGACTGAATATACTAGAGAGAAATTAGAACATGAAAAGACTAATAAACTAAACAATATCAAGAGAAAAGGGAATGCTAGCATGAAGGTTGTTCAGGATTGGAGGATCGGTGCAAGGATGAGGAGTTTCAGGAGTATCAAGACTATACTAAACATAAAAGAAGAATATTTTTGGAAATTTGAATGAGCTATCTAATCAAAATGCATTGATATTGTAAGAAATCTAAAGGCTGGCCAAAATGAAATGATACTTTTAAAATTCAAATGCTGCATTAGGGGTAAACCTAAATATGCTAGAAGGAAATTTCCATTGTAAAGAAAAAGATAAGTGTGATAGATGGGTGAAAACCACCATTTACAAGTAAAACTTAACTACCAAATTTAAACCAACGTATTTTTAAGAGAATGAGATATGGAAAGGTGCATGATGATTTAAGAAGTAATAGAGACGTTGAAGACATGAAGAAGGTTGACAAGAGAGAAAGAGAATGGGGATTGAGAAAATAAACCCTTAGAAGGAAGATAGAATGAGGGGTTAGAAGAGAAACCTTTAGAAAGAAGACAAGATGTGGATTGAGATGAGACGTAACTTTTAGAAGAAGAAGAGAAGTGGAGAAAAGAGACCTTTCTAAAAGGGATGCAATTTTAGAAGGAGAGAGAAGTAGGGGTTGAAGTGTAGACTCTCTATTAGGATCGAATGACTTCAGTAAAGGTGGGATGAATAGTGAGACACCCAAAAATTAAGTGTAAAAATAGAGTAAAATAGAAATTAAAAAATAGAGATACAGAGTTTATAGTGGTTCACCAAAACTAAAGCAAGTCCACTCTCCAAGGCCATCCCTTGAGAGTTTTCACTATCTCCTTGAGTGTTTTACAGATTCACACCCCAACTTTTACACCCCTTTGCTTTTCCGAGCTCAGCAAAGAAAAACCCTTATAATATTTGTTTTTAAAGTTCAACAAAATAAACCTAACCCTATAAACACACCCTGTTTGCAATGCCTTGCCACAGCCTAGTGAGTATGCTTTTTGCAAACCTTGCAACACTAAGTGAGATTGAAAATTCAAGCACAAAAACACAAGCAATCTCACAAAGCACACACACAACAAGAGCACAGGAAAAACTCACGAAAATCCTTTAGCAAAAGCTTGTTTATCCTCTTTGCTCTTCAGTCTTTTTATAAAGACAAACTTACCAAAAATAAAATATTACCTTTCAATATTGTCAAGAGGTAATTTTTGAATCTTCAATTTGAATTTGAATATTTGCTCTTCTTCCTTCCAATCTTTGTATCTCAATGAATCTTTATTCCTTTATTCCTGCATGTTGTATTGTATTTTGAATTGTAATTATAATGTAACTAGTATAAGGGGCATTTTGGTCTTTATATCCTCATGAAATACCCAAGTACTATATAAGCTTGGCTAGGATTTTCCAAAGGGCATGTTGAGAGATTTGTAACCCTAGCCTCCACGAAAGAAGCTCCCTCCCTCTCCATCTGTGGACTAGCCCCAAGTTGGGGTGAACCACGTAAAATTCTGTGTGCTTCTCCTTGTGTGTGCTTGGCAATCCTCTTTCTTCCACCATTCCTTTCTCATTGTTCACTCCTCCATTTGATTTCCGCTGTGCTTTCTTGGTTACCACGCATAATAAGTGGTATCAGAGCTTGTTGGAGGACGTGGCCTTGAGTTAGGGTTCATTTCTTTGGAGTCGAAAAGAAGGTGATCTTTGAGTTTCCCTTTGGACGAAGTAGCTGAAGTCAATTCGTCCACGCACGGATCTACCTGCGCGCAGATCTGTCCTCGAAGCAATCATCTACGCATAGATCTGTCTACGCGCAGCCATCTCTGCGCATAGTTGTTCACGTGCAGTCCTTTCGCACACAGCTCCATGTGCAAGTAGTCTCTTCCACGCACAGACGCGACGAGATCTGACCACACCCGCACGGATCAAGCCCCTCTTCTGCGTGCAGCAGCCCTTGCACGCATCCAGGCCAGTGCACGTCCGCATGCACCCTGACCAGCGTGCGCTAGCGTGCGTCCGCATGCGTCTAGGCGGGACCGTCCAACCCAGCCGCCCCTCTTGCTGCACCAGTCACCTAGGTCAATCTTTTGCCAATTTTGGGTTCCCACCATCTCAATATTTGGGCTCATTTTTTGTTGGTTCAAACCGAGTGATTTGATCTGTTTGAGGTGGAGTTCCTTG
>JAMKPZ010003291.1:0-11224 GCA_024699675.1 Amphibolis antarctica
TTTGGATTATTTAATTATATTTTTATGCATAATCAATCAAATGCTAAAATAATAAAATCTTGGTTATAATCATGCATTTGTTATCATTTAATTTCTAAAAGGCATAAATAATCGTATAAAACTAAGCACAATTTTAGCGCTTACACCGGTCAATGAAGCATTGTGACTTCTATGGCTATGTTGCCTTCCATGACCATTACCCTGGATGCTAGGACGGCTAGAGCATTTGTGTACGGGTTATGCTTGTGGCCGACATGCTGGAAGTGGATGAACCAGAAGTTTCTCTCTAATTGCAGTACATGCTCTTGGTATGGCTAGAGCTTGGGGTCTCGGGTTCTCCACTTGTTGAGGGTCTGAGAGATTACCAGCATGGCGTCGCCAAACACACGCAGATGGGTGACCCGGAGTTCCAGTGTGAGTCGTAGTCCCATGATGCAAGCCTCGTACTCTGCCTCGTTATGTAAGCATGTGAAGAGAAGCTGCTTGGCTATAGGCCGCATCCGTCCTTGGGGATCCACTAGGACGATCCCCACCTCGCAGCCTTTGGTGTTGACTGCTCTGTCGAAGTACAGGGTATGGGGTTCCAGCTTGTCTAGATCCAGCTGGTCTAGATCTGGCTCGTTAATCGTGAAGACGGGCTCGTCTGGGAACGAATCCTCCAACGGCTAATAATCTGGCAAGGGCTGGTGTGCCAGCTGGTCGACCATGGCTTGGGCCTTCATGGATTTCTAGGATACGTACTAGATGTTGAACTCAGCGAGGAGCATTTGCCATTTTATGCACCTGCCTACCAAGGCTGGCTGGTCAAAGAGGTAGTGCAGGGGACCTAGGCAGCTAAGCAATAGAACTGGGTAGACCACCAGGTAGTGACGTAGCTTTTTCACCATCCAAACCAATGAGAGGCAGTATTTTTCTATCAGCTCATACTGTTCCTCTACCTCGGTAAATTTCTTACTAAGATAGTATATGGCTTGCTTGATTCTGCTGGTAGTATCATGCTGGCCTAGTATTGTGCCCATGGAAGAAGCCATGACTGACATGTATAGGAAGAGCGGCCACCCAGGATGAGGTGGCATGAGAACTGGCAGCCGGGATAGCTGCTGCTTAATGTGGTCGAAGGCATGTCCACGCGAAGTTGGCATTTTTCTTCAACAACTTGAAGAAGGGCTTGCAAATCGGTGTGAGGCGCGAGATGCGGCCACGCGATGTATTGTAGCCTTCCCAATAAGCTCTGGATCTGCTACTCTGTCTTTGGGGGAGGCATATCTAAGATTGCTTTTGCCTTGTCGGGATCTACCTCAATTCCCTGTTTGCTGATGACGAAGCTGAGTAGTTTTCCGGTGGTGTCCCCGAATGTTGATTTTGACTGGTTTAACTTGAGCTTGTACTTCTTTAGGCGCTCAAACAATCTTCTCAAGTGCTTGAGATGCTACTAATGAGTGCGCGCCTTTACTACCATATCGTCGACATAGACTTCGACTTCTTTGTGCATCATGTCATGGAAGAGGGTGGTCATGGCTCTTTGGTAGGTAGCACCAGCATTTTTGAGCCCGAATGGCATCACCCTGTAACAGAAGACACCCCAAGGGGTTGTGAATGCGGTCTTCTCCTTGTCTTCCTTTGCCATGAGGATTTGGTTGTATCTGGAGAATCCATCCATGAAAGAATACACCTCGTATTTAGCGGTGTCGTCTACCAAGACATCTATGTGCGGTAGTGGGAAGTCATCCTTGGGGCTAGCCTTGTTGAGGTCTCGATAGTCGACACACATGCGTACCTGCCCATCTTTCTTTGGTATAGGTACCATGTTTGCCACCCATTCCAGGTAGAAGACTAGCTGGAGGAATCGGACATTCAACTGCTTGTGGACTTCCTCCTTCAGCTTCTGGGCCCATTCCTATCTCATCCGTCGAGCTTTCTGCTTCATAGGGTGGGCTCCCAGTTTGAGAGGTAGTCGGTGGATTGCTACCCATTCATCCAAACTGGGCATGTCCTCATAATCCCATGCAAACACTTCCACAAATTATTGCAGGTGTGTGTGGAGTTGTTGCCGGTAGGGCTTAGGTACCTCTTTACTAATTTTCGTTTCTTTTCGATGTTGTTCATCCCCAAGGTTTACAAGTTCAACTTCGTCGGTAGAAGTTATATCAGTGGACTTGGGCGGTTGGAGCCATGGACCGAACTCTTCAAGTTCTTGATCTTGCAGGTGGGGATCGTTAAGGTCTTCTACGGCTTGCTGACCCTCAAGTGGAAGGAGTGCTGGATGAGGAACTTGGTAGGAGCAGCATCCGTGGTCTCCTAGTTGGGTGCCGGGTAGGTGTGCCGGCTACCGATTCGAGATGGTGGTGAACCCTAGGAATGCTCTGGAGGAGATGGCGACGGACTTGCCGTACCTGCCTGCTTGAGGTGTCATGCCGTTGGGCTCCGTCTGCTACTCTGGCCACCTAGTGCATGAGGAGGGGGAGGGGCAGAATGCCCCTAGTTCTACCCTTGTTGCAGGGACCGGTGATCGTGTCAATAGGAGGGGGAACCCAGGTGGAGTCTCGGATGAGGATGTAGCAGACTAGTCACATTCGCCTATTCGAGTGACCATGGCAGAGGAGGGGCAGAATGCCCCTAGTTCTGCCTCGTGATGTTGGCTAGTATTCTGCTGGTGGTAGATGTTGCCTAGACTAAACAGGCTAGCTGTCCCAACTCCGTGATGCGGCACCCTTGTTGGGAGTTGAAGGTTTCCAGATGATCGTACCAGTGGCCGAGATGTTCTCTGCTATTGTTTCCTGTGCCAAGCAAGATACTTGGTGTGATTGCCAAGTCTTGGCTGACTTGGTCGAGTTGCCAAGTCGGTGGCTACTGAGGATGCAGCTGTCGGCACAGTTGTGCGTGGGATGCCAAGCCGTGTCGTTGAAGTAGCGGGTTCTGGCATGTGTCACTCGGAAGCCATCAGGCTTGCATCTTGATGTCGATGACCTACAAGCCTTGCTGTCCCCTTTCCTTGCATAAACCAGTCGGATGCGATGACCGTTTCCAACGTTCCTCCCCGTAGGATGGGCGATGGCAAGGGAGGTTGGTGAAGGGTTGGACCTTCAGTGCATGCTGGAGATTCTCTGAACAATCGCAGTAAACCATCTTCTGGCTCCTGGTCTGGCTACGGGTTGTCCTCCCAAGGCTCAATGCGCCTGGACAGATAGTCGAAGGTGGTTGGGTTCTAGAGATCAGGTGGTGAGGTGGCAGCCAGCTCCGGTGTCAGGTGCTGCGACCCGGAAGACGCTACAGTGGCCATGGATTGTCCTGGGTGGTAATAATTCTTCACCAGTATGACGATGACCTCCCCTTTCCATAGGAATTTGAGCATCCTGTGAAGGGTGGAAAGTACGATGGAGTTTTGGTGGAGGAATGGGCCCGGGATGAGATTGTAGCTTGGGAGAATGTCCACCACGTGTACGAGAACATCGAAGGCTGCTAGTCCGATGATGAGGGGAAGGACAACCTCACCTTTGGCTTCATGAAGAGTGCCACCAAACCCTCTCATTACCCAGTCTATGGGGAGCAAGTCTTGTTTTCTAATTCCCAACTTGTGGAAGACCATGGGGATGCAGAGGTCCTTGTATTGTACCCGGATGTACAAGGACAAGTTGTGATTAGTCCCGGCTGGTGAGAGGTCCAAGTCTGAGAAGTAGACGAAGGACGGGACTGTCACTCCTTGTCCCTTGTCCGCATCCAATTGGATACACAGACACCGGCTGCATATGCCGGAACCCTTCAAGTAGATGCCGTCTTCGGGCACCCGGGAAGACAGTGTTTACCTAGGAGCTTCCCATATGATTCGGGAAAGTTTGCTGGCTTGGCTCGGGAGATATGGGAGGCTGGTGAAGCTCGATGGTTCCTGAGTTGATGAGATGCTGGATAGCCTATCTCAGCGTCCGGTAGTGGTTGATTACGTGGCCAACAGATCTATGATACTCATAGTACTACTGTGAGTTGTACCAGGAGGGAAGAACAGCTGGGGGTGGTCTGACAGGAGGGAGCGTGAGCAATGTCTGTGCCCTACGGAACACCTGGCTCAGTGGTTCCAAGAGCGGCATGTACTCTATTAAGCATGGCTGCGGGGGCAGCTGGCGTGGTTGTCGCGATTACTGCTAGATAGGGCGCTATTGGTTAGCACCTGTTTGACCCCCATTTTGCTCCTGGTTCCTTTGCTGAGAGGATCTCGGGGTCACTGCTTGCCATTGCCGTGACACCGGTGGCTCAAGAGTGGCTATCGATGGTGGAGCCCTTGGCCTCCACGGCTGCTAATTTGGGGCCACTCGGGTGATGTAGACCGGTTGCTAAATTGGGGTGATGGCCAGCGGATGACACTCTTGGGCGGGGTGTACACCTGTTGCGGCTGATATGGCTGGGGCGTGGCTACCACGACTGTCATGGGAGACGGCCACATGTTGTCGTTCCTTCGGAAGCCACGATTATTGCCCATGCTGTCACTTGTAACCGATGGCCTAGGGTGGATATTTCCTCCAATGTTGGCCCCAAAAGGAAGGGCCAAAAACCTTCCGGTCTTCAGGAACCCTTCTAGGCTGCTACCGGCCTTGATCAGCTGGGAGAAGGTGGTGTATGACTAAATGCACAGGAGTGCTACCAGCGATGGCTGAGCACCCTATACAATCATGTCCAAGGAGTCTTCCTTGGCCAGTTTGTCCCGAATTTGAGACGCCAGGGCTCTCCATCTGCCAACGTAGCCACTAAACGGCTCATTTTCACATTAGCAAAGGCTGCGGAGGTCCTCCAACTTGGGTGTTAGGTCCAAGTTGTACGCGTACTATTCCTGGAACATGTATGCTAGCTGCTCCCAGGTGTAGATCTTTGTCAAGTCCAAGGACATGTACCATGACAGTGCAGGTCGTTGGAGGGATTTTTGGAATAGCCAGACAAGGACCTTCTCCTCGTGTTGCAGTGCTGCCATGTCTCCACAGTAAGCCCGAAGGTGCGTGCAGGGGTCGCCGTGCTTGTTGTATTTAACCAATTTGGGCATCTTGAAGTTAGGAGGGAGCATCGCCTCTGGATAGAAATAGAGGTTCTGGAATGAACAAGAGGGTTCCGGTGGGCAAGACCTCATGTTCCGAAAGGATGCCTCTAGTTCGGCTATCCTCTATAGTAGTTGCCGTTGTAGATCTAACATCGAGGTGCCAGTAGTGGCGGCTGGAAGAACTAACCCGCGACAGGAGTCGTGACGACGTCATATTCTTCAGCATGTGTCATCTTCGGGACACAGATGGTTGGCCTAGGTGGGATTACCGAACTAATCCCTTGCTATTGGTAGCGGGCCAACTGGTGAGCTAGGAGGGTCTGCTCAAAATGTCCTGGTCAAGGTGGCTGGAAGGTGTTGGCCCCTTCTATGCCCTTAGTGTTTAAGGGCGGCTAGTAGGATTGGCCAGTGTTCTACGCAGGAACCAACCTGTTACCTTCAGTTCCAATGGCCAAAGAAGCAGGTGGCGCAGGATGCGTCATGACATTGTCGAATGCCCCAGCCGTAGATAGGTCTGGCGCCCTAGGTTGATCCGTAGCTCCTGCAGGTACAACGATCAGCCTGGTGAAGTTTGTCCTAGTGACGATAGGCGGTGGTGGGCTGAAGACCACGGGCAGTGGCACAGAGGTTGCTGTAGAGTTAGAAGGGGAAGATCCGGACATTGCGGTGGAACCGGTGGCCATTGCTCTTGCTTGTGAGCGGGTCTGGATAGGGGGAGCCAGTGGGGTCCGGAACTTGCGAGCTGTAGAGGTCTGCGAGGAGAATCTACACGGAGGATCTGCAGGGGAACTAAAGAAGGGTGATTCAGTTCAATGCATTTGAAAGCAGCTTCGCTTAGCAAATGCAATAAGTACACTAAAAATCCAAGCGGGAAACAAAAGACTGACTATAAAAGAGTCGTACAAGCGAGAGTTTGAGTCACTTAATCGATAAAAATGCAGCGAGTGTCCCTAGTGGAGTCGCCACAAATCTGTACCTCCTCTTTCATCCGGCTATCACCCGAAAGCCCATGGGTTTCCGCTGGCTCTGCCGACAGGTGGGCCAAGGTACAAAGAATTGAAAGTTGATTTTGGGAGCGCATCACCACGTAGGGTGGATGGCTCGTTGAACAGAGTTGCCACCTTATTTTTGGGTAGAAAAATAAGAAAAACTGGATGGGGAAGTGTCCATTGAAATAATAAAACCGTGAGAATGATGTAAATTCGTGGAACGCTATACGAAACAAGAGAGAACTGGATACAGGACTCAAGGTACTGTTGGGGAAGGTGTTAGGCACCCCTAGACAACCCGGGCAATCTTGGCCTCTCTTCGGCTCTAAAATGAAAAATCATGACAGTCAGCCTAGCCAAACATGGCCTCATCCTGGAAGACTTTCCAGGGGATCAGGGGAGCAACTTTGCTTCCCCTAGCAATTGGGAACCGTCAGGGTGTACATATTCATACATCCGGATGGCCGGCATCGGCAGGGATGAATGTCGGCAGCCTCATCCCAGAAGCCTTTCTGGGGCATCGAGAGGGCAGCTTTACTCCTCTCGGTAAAAGGGAACCGTCGGGGTGTACATGCTCGTATACCCAGATGGCCGGCATCGGTAATGATGCATGCCGACGGCCTCATCCCGAAAGCCTTTCTGGGGCATCAGGAGGGCAGCTTTGCTCCTCCCTGTAAAAGGGGAACCGTCGAGGTGTACATGCTCGTATACCCAGACGGCCAATGTTGGCAATGATGCATGCCAAAGGTCTCATCTTGGAAGCCTTTCCAGGGCATCGGTAGGGCAGCTTTGCATCTCCCGATAAAAGGGAACCGTCGGGGCGTACTTGCTCGTGCACCCAAGCGACCGGCATCGGCAATGATGCATGCCGACGGCCTCATCCCAGAAGCCTTTTCGGGGCATCAGGAGGGTAGCTTTGCTCCTCCCAGTAAAAGGGGAACCGTCGGGGTATACATGCTCGTGCACCCAAGCAGCCAGCGTCAGCAATGATGCATGTCGACAGCCTCATCCCGAAAGTCTTTCCGGGGCATCGGGAGGGCAGCTTTGCCTCTCTTGGCAAGGCAAGCGAAAAACCAAATGAAAATGCAAATGTACATGTCGTAGCCCTCACAATGGACTTCTAGCTGAAAAGCCAAGAGTTTGACGGGTCTATTCGTCGGCCTACCGGGCATCCGGGTCTAAGACCGGATGTTCACCCTATTTTTTGTCTCAACCTCTGGGTGTAGAGATTTCTACACCTAGTCTCGGGAGATAGGATAGGCGGACACCTTCAGGGAGATGGCCATCTCTAAGTGGATACGGTGCGTTTGATGATGGCTAGTCGTTTCAAAGGAAAAGGACGGGAAAACTCGACGATGCATACGTAGAATACGTAAGAAAACACAAGTTTCCATGTAAAAAGACCTGATGAAGGGTTCGCAACTGAACTGATCTCGACCATACCGGGTGGATTCACCCGGCTAGGAGGGAGGCTGCCGGTACCTTCGGAAGTGTATCCAAAGGAATGACACCTGGGCATGTCCTCTAACCTTTCCCTTGCGTGGGGAAGGTCCAGCATGGTCGAGACTTGGGAAAAACAAGGCTAAATCATACGTACGACGGTAGAGGGTGAGGGAACTTACCTGTAGGGAGTCGTCGGCAACGATTGGAAGTCCTTGCTCTGGTGCAATGAGAGGGCGTCGAGGCTCTGAGTAGCTCTCCTCCTTCAGAACGTCCAACAAGTCATCCTGTGGAATGGAGCGAGCGGTCCCTTTATATAGGGAATTCCCTTCCTTTTTTGGGTGATCTCGAGATGGAAACCTTGTGTATATCACAATTCAATCACGCGATCCGTGTGATTGATTGATTACGAGATTTAAGTGATTAAATCACGTCATATCTTTCCAATTGATTCGAATTGCCTTCTCAGGTGGCTAGCCAGTAGCCGCGGTGTGTTAGCCAGATGCCGGTTGTTTGGGATCAAGGTCCGCCAGGAATTTAGCCGATGATTTAGGGGAATAAGTTGCAACGGGTAGCCGGGATGGTGCACCAGCTGAGGCTCTGACAACCGTGTGTTTTTCCCAGAAGTCGGACTAGGCGTGTCGACGAACGTACCTACACGTTGGTGGGAGAGTTAGAAGTCGACCACTGGGGTATTCTACTGGTGTGCCGGTGGTTGGCCGGCTGTTTTACCCGGCCACCCAATAAGGGTTGAGCATGTCTACTTTGCTAGGGGAGTCTGGGGGAGCTGGCTGTCGGGGTTAGATATCGGCATACCAGCATGCTGGCGGACAGCCGGCTAACCGCCCGATAGGCCCTTTTAAGCATGGGGGTCAAAAATCATGTTTAGTTGTCCTATTATTGGTGAACTATTTTTACTCATTTCTTTTGTTCTATAGCAACTCGCCTTATAGCAAAAACGCCTTGCAACGGCCATGAGTCAGACTAAGTCTCAAGTGGAGAAGCAAAACAACATGACTGCTTCAATGGGTGCATCAACACTTGGTGTTTTAGCCATCCACAGTAGAACCCTTGTGGCCCCTATGGTCACCATCCTTGCAAACTCGCTAAGGTCTCCATCGTCTGACTTCATTTCTATAACAACATGCATTTCAATTACCCATGTCTCCCGACCACCACCCAACATTATCTGAGCACCTGGTAACTATAGACGGATGAACTCCCATCAGTACCAAGAAATGGCTCAGCACTTCATCGAGTTAGCCATTTGGGCTTGAGTAGAAGAGGAGGCTGCCGCTAGAACTTAGTTTGCATTGCCAGCTTCAGGACAATTACACAACCCTTCACCTCTCAAGATAGGGGAAGTCTGGAAGGGACCATCACAGGTCCTATTTTCCCCAGTTTATCAGTAGCCTCAGCCATTCTCGATGCCTCCTCATCAAGCATATCGGAGGCCGCACCATCATCCAACAATGTCTGTCCAGCCAAGTTGGCTAGTACAGGCGAAAGCCAAACTTCCATTTGGAATTCCACCTCAGAGACGTCGAAAGCTAATGACAGCAACTTCTCCACAACTTCCTTGTCACACACAGCATCTCCATCACCATCAGCCGCAAGTACTAAATGGACCTCGACAAGCAATTTCGGAGCAGCCACCTGCCATGCCAGAATAGTCTGGTCAGAACTAGACTCCCAAGGCACAGCTACTAGATAGAGCCAAGTCTCCCCAGCAGTAGCAACGCCTTGGACGTCAAGGAAGTGCCCAGCCATCACCTCCTCGCCCGTAGCCTTGACAGTAAAGGCTCAAATGGGTGCAGCAACAACCTCATCATCAATAGCAGCAACCTAAGCCAGAGCTACCAGCCACATCAAGAGAGTACACTCAGTTGACAGAGTCACTAAGTAGTATTTTCCACAATATGAAGACCCTCCTGACCTTGCAAAAGGTCAAACCCCCACTATCATAACTGCCAAGGTGGTTCCAACCCCACCTTCACTGCGATTTCCATGGATCTACTAGCCATGCAACTGACTAGTATAGATCCTTGAGGGAGGCCATTCAATAGCTCATAGATAGTGGTGTAGTTGAGCTGCAACCTACAACACCACCATCTACTACAACGCATGGGGGTCCAACAATGACCCTGATGACAAAAATTCATCCTGTCACCACTAGGCATGGTGAGGCACCAGTAGTCTCAACGAAAGACCACCTCAGTCTAGAAGCTTCAGTGGCCGCACCAGGTCCAATACCTACAACCTTACCTATAAGTCCAGCCCAAGCATCAATTTTCACCACATTAGAGCCCATGTCATCAATCAAGCTATCCTGAGAAGCACCGACAAATGACTTACTGGATCTACTCCTTGGAGGGAAGCTAACAAATTATTCAACTCTCGCTATGCAGCACCTCCAACCATCTTCTACCCTTCCTAACTCAATAAGAGGTAGAAGCCATAAGCAACCTTCCACCTTCCTATCTCAACAGGAGGTAGAACCCAACATATGGAGCCCTTTCAAGGACAGGGGTCAAGGTATGATCCCACAAATTTTTCTCCTTAAATTCCATTGGCTCCCACCCGATGGCTTGGTGGAGATTTAAAGAGTTGCAAGCCATCATTTGACTGCAGTAAGTCTATATTGAGGAGGTTAGCAATAAGCGGTTAATTATTGCGCAAGCCCCCTCTATCTCCCAATTTCCAACACTAAGGGAGGAGAATGCTCCCTCCCTTTGTTTGCTAATAACTTTATCAAGAGTATTGGAAAATAGGGACAACATCAGGCTTGGCATCCCATTGAAGTCGCCAACCTTACCGGAATTCCAGCTCAAAACAGCCAGATATTGCCCTAACATAGCCGAATCCCATTGCAGCATCGGGCTTGGCAACCCACTGAAGTCGCCAACTACACCAAAATTCTAGCCCAACAGCCACTTTCTTCCATGGAGGTTGAAGTTGCACAGCCGGCTCCCAACACTTGCAAGGGCTTGACATCCTAATGAAGGCATCAAAAAGCACCGTGCCTAGCTAAGTTTCCCGATTTGTTCGACAACACTGATCACCTTGCAGAAGTCTAAACTGGCTACTACGCACTACAGTTGGAGTTTTGTAGGTTAGACCATTGGGCTTGGCATCCCCCAAGTCTACCACCAAGGACAACATTCCCTCCGGATTTCCAATTTGGGAAACTGGATTTCTGGCTTTGTAGTCAGATTTCACCTTTGAATTCTGGAATCAAGTCATCCTAGAGTGTCCAACAACACGTCTGAACAAGTTAACAAGTGAGTTCCTATCTACATTCCAAGGCCTTCCCGGTAGGCCCATAGAGAGGTAACTAGGGGCATTCTATCTCGACAGGATGCCCCCATCTAATCTTTACATATTGGTTGATCATTTATTTTCTCCAACTGCACACTTTATTTTCTCCAACTGCACACACTACATGCATGCATATTATAGTTGGATTGAACATCCCTTGCAGCCATCAATCAGCTCAGGTCTGCAAGAAAAGAGGAGTCGACAAGGTAGGTAACCTTCCCCCACCAACCAGCTTTTTCAACCAACTCCACCATCGGGATTCCGGATCACGTAGACCGACTTCCACCCATTTAGCTAGACCCAGGTTCTCTCTAAGTAGGGTCTAGCACATTTTCTTAACATCCAAATGTTTTCTCTTCACTTGCAGATGCTAGCTCAAGCCTTAGAAGATGCTATCTAGGTCTTTGGGATGACTAACCATCCCTTTTTGAGAGCGCCACCACAACCTTCATACAGG